>JAANSN010000530.1:0-55642 GCA_036850665.1 Dicranocentrus wangi
ACACATGGGATTAGCATTTTTTAAACAATAGGGTTTCGGTGAAAAAAGGGTTTTTAAAAAAGGTTAATCCCTATCGGTGAGGAGTCCAAGTCGGGCTGAGATACCCTTTCAACATAAAGTAATCTCATAGTCTTCCTTCCACATTATATTATTTTTTTACTTACGTTGTGCAATTGCTCCTGTAGCTCCACTCTTTCCTGCTCTAGTTTTGCCTTTTCCACTTTGAACTCCTCAGTCATGTGATCCTTCACCTCTTTGACTTTCTCTTGAATCTGTGAAACAAGTAAAGATTGTCATTATCATTAACTACTATACTACTTAACTTACTACATGGGAGTGAGTCAGCGGTAGAATGTGTCATATATACTCGTATATATATATTGTTTCAATAATCTAGGGCTGATGTTCTGAAGATGTTTGCAACGCTTGTATGAGTTCCTCCATTTCTCGGAAGAAATAGCAAAAATATTTGTCTAATGCTCCTCACTACATACCCTAACCCCATTTAAACAGGTTTGATAGCGTTGTTGTTGCTGGTTGCTGCTACTTCTGGTAATGAGTACAAAAAGTAACGTGACATCTCTGAAGCCTGCCAAAATTGCACATGATGATGATGATGAGGTACGCATGGAAACTTTGCTCATGCACCCCTGCCTAAATATTATTACGTGGTTGGTTTTTGTACGGAGGAACACGTAAGCATAATACGACATGAACTACGTAACTTCCCATTAAAAAAATGATTCATTCATGTATTTACTAAAAACTACGTGGTATTGTTGGTAGACTGCGTAACAAATTGGGTCGAAAGGTTGTGAAAAAATAAATAAAATAAAAAATAATCCGGCTCTTTTTTTACGATTTTGTTATTCACTCAACCATGGAGTGAGTGACGAAGGAGTGAGGTGAGGAGTCGGGGAAGCCGTGATTTTCCTATAAGTTTTCTTTCTTTCTCTCACCTGTTTATCCTTATCTACAATCTTCTTCTTACAACTGGCTTCAATCTGTCTCAACTTCCACTCAAAGTCGTCCATAAGATTTGTGTTGGCACTTTGCAGTTCGGAAAAGTCCCTATCGTATTTATTCTGGAGTCGGGTTTTCTCCGCTTCCGCGTCATCAACTGCCTCTTGCAGCGCCTTAATTTCCTCCTCCCTCTCAATCTCCCAACTCTTGCGCTCCTTGAGGATTTTGTTCTTTTCGGATTCCAAGTCCCGAATTTTAGCCTCATACTCCTTTATCCGAACTTGGATATCCGCAGTATCCACATCCTTTATTGAGCCACCGCCGTCCAGACATCGGAGTTGCTCTGGGGAGGAAAAAATCGCAGCCAAAAACTGTCAGCCAAGTCACTCATGTACGTACTACGTACACACATAAAGATACATATATTACGTAACTAACGGAGGGGGGATTTGGATTTATTACATGACGCCCTTGCCAACATGCTATTAAAACATTAAATAGCAAAGCAAAGTCAGTGTTAGTTCCATGAACGTAACCCAGTCACCAACCAGTCACCACGCCACACCATCAAGCAAGAATGTCACCTCACACACGACACATTCATTCGTTAATGTCTCATCAGCATCGGATGATAAAAATATATATGAAAATGGAAATCAATCATTGGGCCAACTAAAAAGTCAGGAGCAAAAGGACGCATTCACTTTTTGGAACAGAGCTGAGAATTAAGAGGCAAAAGCACATGAGTTGTGGGCGACGACCAAGTAGGTACTCCTTCCTTCCTTCGGGGTACGTAATAAAGTACGTGCGTGGTGCTACTTCCTCTGAAAATCTATATATAGTATAGTTTAAAAAACATCAAATCCGCTTATTTTGGGAAACGTCAACCACGTCAAGGTCAGCCACACTGCAAATAAACTGCACGCCCGCCCCACACACCAGAGGCTCTATAGTAGATTCTTGCAACTCGGGTTTTGAGGGTTTCAAGAAGAAGTGGCAAAAAATGCCACTAAGCGATGAGAGGTTTATTAACCAGAGTCGCGAGAAGAAGAGGATTCTCATCAGAAGGCATTTTTTTCAACATGTTCTTCTCTGTCTCTCTCTCTCTCTCTCTCTCTCTCTCTCTGAAATCTTCTTCTGATTCCGTATCTTTACTTCATTATTATTATCTTACTCCATAAGAGCCAGACAGATCGGCACTCACAAATGAATATAAACTAGTCGTAATTTCAATCTCAAGTGTCAGCTCCGTCGACGACGACGACAAAAAAAAATCAGAAATGGCCCACATTATTTACACATTTTCCTACATAGTTTTAATCTATATGAGGAGGAGACCGCAGAACAATGCAATGAAATGCCAGAAATGATGTTAAAAGTGAGCAACATGCCCAGAAAAGCTGTTAAGTATAAAATACATTTTCTACAAACAACAGCCATGCGTATTCCCAAGAGAACTAGAACTATGTAAAAATAATCGGAAGTGGCTGACGTTACAGATACAAATATACAACACTCAATTCTGAATCAGCAATTTACGTCAACCAAGCAGAGCACGTAAAAAGGTTAGAAGAAAGGTTGGAGGACAGCAAAGAGGGAAAAATTACAGGAGAGGAAATTTCTTCCAACATATGTGAGGATTTATATATCACAAGTTAACAAAACTGATGTTGGCCTAGGCTCAACAACATTATTAGCAGGGGTATGTAATATGTGATTTTGAAATCATCCGATTTCTGTGCACACTCTCAACTTGTGACTTACCAGCCTTTTTCAAAAGGTCATCAGATAATTGGTTATTTTTCATTCGGAGATCTTCCAAATCCGATTCCAGCTTTTGGATTCTCCTTAATGACATGTCGTTCTCGTCACGTAACGCCTTTAGCTGCGTTGACATACCTTGTGGACAAAAAGCATTTAATTTTTCCTAATGATTTTAGCTCACTCTGTATCCTCTTATACATATATATCGTACAACATAAAAAAATATAGATATTCTAATTGGAGGATGAATATCTGTCTCAGTCAACCCGTCTCAGTTTGACATGACAGGAGATTCCCCTAGCATCATCATGAGAGCGTTATCAAAAAGAGAGAAATATATATATATAAATTTTAGTCAGATTGTTACCCTCAATCTCCATTATTTTATTGTCTCTATCAACCGCCAACATATTAATGTCCGCTTGGAGTAAACTGAGTTCAGTTTCTTTGGAAATGAGTTTCGAGCGCAGTTCGTCCAACTGCACCATTGCCTTACGCTCTGTGTCTTTGAGTTCCCTCCTAGAAACAAAGAGAACAGAACAAAAAAAAGGTTTTAAAATTATTATTATAATATTTTTTCTGACCCCGTCACGGATCACTTCTTCACAAAACACCACGGCACCACTGATCTCAATATGTCATCATCATTTTTCTTTGTTTTAAATGAACTTTATATAAAGGCACACGCGAAATAATAGAAAAAAAACTAGAGCCCCCATTTTGAAACAATAATATAAATGCAGACATGGCAATAATAGCAAACAAGCTGTATTTAAAAGCTAATTTATGACGAATTATATATTCTTCATCAACCGAGAATAAACCACGTACTCGTCTGATTTGCAGCTACTATTGATCACTTCAAAGCCGCCATTATTGACACAACTATTATTATCATCCAGCGTTATTTCGTCTATGAACTCAATTTCACTGTCACTCATCAGACAACTCAGCAAGGCATCCTCCGAACACGACGCAGTGCCAATACCACTACTCGACCCACAAATTTCCTCCCCACTGGAAGACTCTGCTAGCGCATTAATTTTTTGCGAGGATGGACCACCACCGGGGAAATTATTATGACCTGTTTCGTTTCCACTATCACCCTCACCACCGCCACCTCCACCACTACTCCAAGAGCAACTCCGCTCCGTGGAACCTCCCGACGTATTAAGCTCACAGCACCCAGGCGGATACAGCGACTCACTGGACACTGACACTACTAGAACTGACGGTTCGGGCTCGAAACTGTTAATAATAATATCGCATGGTTCCACCACCTCGGAAGCGGAAGCAGGTGCAGTGGAGATTCCTCCCTCCCCCAAAACCAAGTCTACAGAATGCTTCCTCTGCTGCTGCAGGGAAGAAATGACAGGATTGTCGGTGCTACTACTAATATTGCTATTGCTGCAAGACGTCGTCGTGAGCGTGCTATAATTGCTATTCGTCGTGCTCGCCGCACTCGTGGTGCTGTTGCGTCTGGCAAGCAAGTCTTTCGCGGACTGTTTCAAGCTCCCTTTTGACTCTTTGTCCACACCTTTAGTCTTTTTAAACAGGAACCCGAACATGGTTGCCAAGAAATATTACATACACTCGAGCCGCCAAACAAACGTGGAAACAATAAATCCTAAATCCCTTTGTAGAAAAAAAAAGACGACGACGATTAGCCTTTCTCTGCTCTCTCTGTGTATACCTTTTACTTTTTTAAGGTTACAGGATAATATGCAGCTGTTTTCCCTGTCTCAATACAGAATTCGCCGAAAAAAGTATGGATGGATGGGGAGCACGGGAAAATCAGCACGACGGGAGGATGTATGAAAAAACGCGATTAATTGTATTGTTTATCGAGGAACACGGTAGTATTGCAGGAGGAACACCAAACCGTCGAATCTCCTGTGAGATGTTTTTTTCTCCTATAAAATGGGATACATATATACGATTCAAGACGATATGCAAGGAAAAAAAACACGTAAAATACTGACGAAACCAGGGGAAGGTTATTCAGTCAGTCAGTTTCATCAAGTGCTTATATATCGTCGTCGTCACTCAAGAAAATACTATAATAATATATATACGTGTGCTTGGTTTCGTGGTGTGTCTGGCAATAGTAGTGGCAAGATGTAGAGAAAAATTGGGCCAAACGTGAACAAGCTCGAGAAAAAATGCACTCCTTATGAAAGAATAATGATGATGAAACAGTTAGAGTTTCACACAGTGTGTACAACTTATTTAGTCTTCTGTACTCCACATCAGAGATTTCCGAAAAAAAAAACCTCAACGAAGATATCAATTGAAGATAAATGCAATTTGAGGAGGAGAGGGGCACACACTCAAGTTGAAATATATGAGGTTAGCATGTTAGTAGTCACGACGATGTATGTAGTTTTTGCATTCTTTCAAATAAATATATAATGTCGAAATGCAGTTTTTGAGAAAGGTTCTTTTTTTTGTATTCCTGAGTTCGAGTTGTTGTTCTTTTTTTTCTACTAATGCACAAACGATTGAACTAAAAAAAATGCTCACTTCTGGATTTGAGAATAACCCACACACACACACGTTTTTTTTTTACATTTCAAATTTAAGGTTAGCCAGGTTTTGGGTTGATGGTTTGCGAAAACACAATTCTGGCATTGGGGTCATGATGATGCCATGCCTGCCGCATTCACTCATTTTCGCTATTCACTATAGAGGAGTTTTCTGCCGTGGTCTATATATATTACCCACTTGCCCAAAAACCAATTATTATTGTTTCTCACAAAAACAAAACTCCAATTGTCCAAATTCAGGTACGTAATATTAAATTATATAGGCTTCAGCTTCAGTGGGCCACTTTGGAGATGAAATTGATAATATCGGTTTTTTCTTAATAAAGCAGCGGCGTGTATCTCATGCTCGAGTCGAGTTTCATATCATATGCAATAAATCTCCCCATGCGCTAAACGTCACAACAAGGAGATGAGAATTCATTTGGCAGAGTTTCTCAACAATTAAAAAAGCTATCTCGCGTTTGAGATTGAAATCAAGTACGAGCTCGCTCCCTCACCGAGAGGAATACTTTATAGTACTCTACTTAAGTCATCAGGAGCACAAGTTAAATTCTTGGTGAGGACAAGAACTAATTATGTTATTTAGCTTATCTACAGGAAAAGGAGGGGAACGACATTGAGTTACACTGCAGCACACAAGTTAAATACTAGGGGAAAAAATAACGAAAAGTCCTTCACAAGTCTCGTTTCTCTCGTATAAAATGTATACCACGACGTATGTTTAATTCGGGTGAGCTGTAAAAACGTCTCGGTTTTCCCAAATACACGCTTTGTGCTTCCTAGTTTATCCTCTAATTGTGATTGTGAGTGGTAGTATAACACTTGTTAATTATATGGTTGATTAGTGGATTGGGAGTAGAAAAGGGATAAATCTTGTTCTCAATTGAAAGAAAGAAGGTGGGCGAAGATGAGATGAGATTGAGATGGTTACACAACCGATTTTAATTGCGGTATAAACTTTTCTACTAATAAATAAGTATTTGGATTTTTAGCAATGTCGTAGCAACCCTCCACGGACGACGACGGTTTCTCTTTACACGTAATTTAGGGAGAAATTGACAAATTATGACAAGGTGTGTTCGGTCGAATTTTTTTCCTGTTTCTTTTGAGAAGATAAAAAAAACCGACAAGAAACGGTGTTGTGCCGCAGCCCGGTTTACAAACTTCCGAACATGTCAAAAAATGTTTCTGAATAAAAAAATTAAAAGTCTACGAGGATTGCTAATGAGAAGACTGTTTGCTCAAATACTAGAAAACTTTTCTTTTTAAATAAAAAAGTAGTGTCAAAGTGCGTGCGTGTGAACTGGAAAAGACGAAGTTTGAAACTGTCTTCTTCTTGGCGTTGTTGGCAGCAGTGGTTGGGAAACAGGATGAAAATGTCTGTCTTCATATAAATGAATCTTTGCAATGTTTGTTGTGTGGGTGCAAAAGAAGAGGAAGAAGACGAAGAAAAAAAAATTGCGGCTGGATAATATTGCTTGGTATTGAATCTCTATAAAAAAAATCGGGCTTTCCTCCCAATTCCCATATAGCAAAACAGATATTAGGTATGCATATATTTTGAAATGTCTATAAGCTCCATATTTAAACCATGTATCCTTCTTGCATATTCAAATTGTATCAACTTAAACAGAGGACGATAATAAAAAAACAAGATGAAGTTATATACTTAGTATTTTTTTCTCGAACGAACGGGAGACTTGTTCTCTATTAAAATGCCTTCCCCTCTACCGTGACGTCTTTTGCTCTAGAAATAATACTGGGTAGTTCCAAAGGTGGTTTTTTTCCTACCGATATACGAGTATGATAACAGTGTATATATGTAGTAGTAGTGTATAGGTAGTTATAGTTAATGTGGGAATACTACATTTTCCACTGGGAAATCAAAAAGCATCATCTCCTCTCGGTTGTTTCCCTTCCATGCATCATCTGTCACATAAAATGTTTCCGTTGCTTTTTTTTAAATTTTACATCTGTGCTGCTCCACAGTCTCTCCATCCAACCATTATTTATGCAGTTCATTCAAAACATGAGATGGTTTTTTCTAGTGTTACTGCGCGATAGTCATAAAAATGATGATAATATGTAATTTCTTTTGCAGCAGGTCTATATAGTCGGCGGCGCAGTCGCTCCTCTTTTTTGAGATTTGCAAAATACTTATGTGCGTATAGAGAGAGCTTCAAAGTGGGAAAGTGCTTCCGTAACGGCGACAGAGAGAGAGAGAGAGAGAGAGAGAGAGAGAAGGGAAGTCAGTGCAGCATAATTTTCATTTCATATCGGATTTTGAAAGACACTTGCATTTTACTTGCAGTAGTATATTAGCCCCTCTCATCTCATCTCGCCTAGTCTTCTTCATTACAGGGAAAATGGTCGGGGAAACCAGAAACGTGATAAAAGTTGGAAGGAGTGCCAAAAGGCTGGATTTTGACTAGAGGAGTCGGGCCTGGGGGACATGACGACGACGACGGCTTGTGCTCAGCTTGCGTTGGCAATTGTATCATATCATAATAATGATAATCTCGAGCGGAGCGCAGCTTGCAGAGCTAATAGTAAGTGTTAAGTGTACCAGAACTCATTTCATCTATCTGACACCAACACCAACTGACTCAAGAAGAGCAAGAATGATCTATGTTGGATCAAAAAGGCATTTATTATATAACCAGTATGATGGGAAGAAAAAAACTGACAAATGACTTAGTGTCAATTCCCCTCATTTCACATTCAAGCCCTTTCAAGAGGGAAGCCTATTGACGTTAATCGCAGAGTAAACAGCATCAGAGAGTCGACGAGTCTGTCACACTTGTACTTTTATTCCCATTGCGCATTGATATAAAAGTTGAAGACGAGAAGAGAGAAAGAGAGAGAGAAACAGCTAAAAAATAGATTTTTTATTAGCTTTGTGTAGTTATTAAATGAAAGTTTGCGGAGGTTACACACATTCAAGAGCGCTTATAAGTCAGTCTTGGCTGATAAATTTTGCAGTCAATATATGATTGTGTCATTGATGATGATGATGATGATGATGATGCAGGAGCACAATGTGGGCAGCTTTCCTTCTTTCTACAATGTGGTACTCATCCTCATCATCATCATCATCATCACGGCACGGCTATACTAGTTCGTCTGGTATATATATAGTACATCTAAATTTAGTTTGGTTCCTTCTAAAAATCAATCTCTATTCGAGTTTATTTCAAGCTTAGCACAAACTTCAACTTTTGAAAGTGTGAAAACATTTTGTTTCCTGCCTGTCTTCCACTCCACTCCGCTTCACTCCACTCCTTGCATATCCATCCATCCCGTCAAGCTTGTGTAAAAATTGCATGAAAATGTGCTATCGACCCGAACCGCTTTGTACACAAACACAGAGAAGAAAAAGGAAAGGTGAAGAACTTCACAAATAAAGTAAAAGAGAGAGAGAGAGAAAGAAACGGCTTTAGGAAAAAAGATATATAAAATAATCTGGTTATTGGTTTAATGCAATGTGGATACATTGTTTCACGCAGGATTTCTGCCCGCGCCTTAGAATAGGCTTCGGAGAGGGGCATATAATATGCATGACGACGACGACGGTGACACAAAGGGGAAAACCTCTCCTCAAGCTCCATTTTGCACATAACAACATAAAACCGCTTTAAACTGTATCGGGTTTGATGCTGTGTTTTTTCTTCGTCTCTTTTTGCAGCAGAATGTAGTATGTAGTATATGATAGTTTGAATGTTAACTGTGGAAACGACTTGATGCAATAAATACAACATTAGTTTTAGACATCTCTTTTCTTTTCGCTGCGCGTTCCCTGTCGCGCTTGTTTCATGAACCTTGCCGCGTTACCCATGAAGAGTTAATTGGCTTTGAAAACGACGACGACGACTCTCATGTTCTGAGCATCTCCTCGAGCGAGAGTTCCGGTTTCCTTGGCCAAAAGTGTAAAGGTGTTCCCGTTTCCCCATATACTCTATTTTATTGTTCTCTCCCTATAGACTTAGTGTCATTATAAATTGGCGAACACCCAGGACGACGAGAAAAGTGTGGAAATTTTCATGGAAAATAGGAGTGAACTAATGTTGAAAACCGTTTTTCGACATGAACAATCTCGTTTCGCTATAATGGGATGAATGCTAATTATGAAGTGCTTCAACTTCCACTCACACTCACACTCTCAATTCTAACCAGAGAAGCATAGGAGGAGAATAGAGAAGGTTGCTATTATTACGCGATCCCATGTCATTTTCGGCTGCTGACTGACTGACTGAAAGACAAACAACTTCAAATGAGGACGTGTGTGCATCATCTTTCCGGGGAAATGGATATTGGAAATATATAAGTATCTTCAATTTCTCATCTTATAATTTCAATACTTTCCCGAATTTCTCGGGTTAGCAGCCCTCGAAAAAAATCTTAATACATACATATTCCACCATTGTCAAAGATGGATGGATTCCCTTTGGATGAACAAAAGTTAAGTAGTAGTGTACCTTTTCTTTCACACACGTGCCAGATTACTTGGGGGATAATCTTCCAGGTCATTAATTAAAGTTTAAAAGGATTATTCGAGGTGAAAAGAAGAATTTTTGCATAATGACTCCACAATGAACTCATGACGACGGGTTTGTCTCTGCACCAAATATATACCTACCTACCTATGTCTTATACGTTTCAAATACGACGACGTTGGTAGTTCTAACCCTGTCAAATTCCTGCCAAAAACTAAGTTTATTTGTGCAAAAAAACATATAATGTTTTAGAGGAAAACAAAAACTATTCAATCCTTTTCACATTGTAATTCCTCCTTCGAAAAGGAGCACATTCCAGAAACAACTTCTCCCATTGAATTGCCACAAGGGATAGACCCGCTTTGATGATTCCAGAAGAAGAAGAAAAAAAAGCAAACAAATGAACATAGAGCTCCTTTCAACTGAAAATGCTTTCATGCCGACATCATATAAGTAATAATATGTACGTCTCGTCTACTTATTTGTACCAAAACTAGCGGACATGACGCCAGAGACGGAAAGAACTTTAGCAAGAATTTATTTTCATCGAAATGTCTTCATTCTTTATCCACATTTGCTATCTCTCTGAAGAAGTGTGTACACATGTCTCCTTCCTGACTCTTGACTTCACCAAAAGGAAGCAAGAAGACCACGGAACAAATCACACAGCACAGCTCGAGCTTGCTTGCCACGACCATACCACCATCCACCATTTCATACCATTTATACACTACTAAAAAATGGGTGTTCAGCTGCTAAACGTGGTTAATCGGTATAGTTAGTGTATAAGGTATTTTTTTATCCCGCTTGTGTAAGTCGTAAATTTTAGGAAAACATATATAAACACCCCTAGAGACGCTATATTATGCTATGACATGACTATGTATATGACGCTAAAATACCTGCACCTTTTTTTATAGATGCTTTTGCATGCAGCGCATAACTAACTTATTATGCTTTCTTGCACACTCAACATTGCACTCCACCACATTTCTCTTCCGTTTTGACACAAGTGTGAAAAAAAATTCCGTTTCGGTTGCTCAAGAAGAAATGTTTCTAAAGATTTGGTTTCTCTAAACACGCATTATGTGTGTGATTGTTTTGATACTTGATCGACGAGCCTGCTAGTTGATGCGTATCATTGCCTTTCCAAAACAACGACAACGGCAACAACAACTTTTTCTCAGCTTCTTTCTCTCTCTCTCGCTTGAACATCATCATATATTTAATTATAACGGAAAGGAATTTTGGTAAAAAGAATGGAGCAGAGTGATGTGATGTGATGTGATGAGCAAAAGTCTGTAAAAAGAAAGTGCAACACCAGGGGGTTTCGTAGTTTCCAAAAAAATTCTCGGGAGGTGAACAAACTTGTGTAAATACCAATGCTCTTTTCAGATCAGGCCGGAGGATGCATTGCAGCAATGCAAATCCAATGAGATCACATCACAATCCCATTCTTCCTTTTCCTCAAGTCCTCAAAAAAAAACTACTTTCTACACACACAACTCTGACGATCAGAGATCAACCAAACCATCATGCCAATGACATGGCTTTGTGCAAAAGAGAGAAGGAAAAGTTAGTAGCTAATCGTTCTCACTATCGGTTTTTTTGTATCCTTGATCAATTTTTTTTTGTCGTGCCTAAACTGTAGTATTGTACATATATACATTCAGGAAAAAAAACGAACATTTCTGTCAGGAGGCTAACAACAAAACAAGGAGAAAAATAATGATGACTCTGTGCTAAACTGCTAAACTACACCGTTTGTCAAGCTTAAATTTATTAGGTTTTTCTATGAACTTACCACTGTTGCACGAAATCTCCAAGCCAGTCGGAGTCAAAGACATCCGGATCTGCCCCATTTTTCGTTTGCAGTACTTTGAGTAGCTCCTCCATTTCTGACCTAGATTATTTATCGACGACGACGATGATGACTAAAACCTCATTAACTAAAACTTCACCACCGCGCTGCGCTGCTTTTTGTTTCCCTTGGCAAACACTGACTGACTGAAGCTTACCCAAAATATTCCTAATCACTTTCAACTGTCATACATAGTTTGGAGAAAAAAAATCCCATAAAATTTTACTTTTTTTCAAGTTTCCGTTAAAACCGGAACAAGGGCAGAATGAAAAGTTTTTATACTACTTGCAGTAAACGTGGTGATGATGATAATGCACAACTCACTTGAAACACTAAACTGGAGTCACTATTTCAAAGAGTTCTTCCGTGGTGGGATCCAACTCGGGAATCCAAGTTGGAACCAAGTGCACGGGAATTTACGCAGCAGCAGCAGTAGCCGAGGAGGATGACAACTTGGAAGTGAAAAACACTCTTGTCGTCGTCGTAATAATAAAAAATGGAGTGGTAGTCAGTCACCAGTTGCCCTTGTCCTTTAACATGAGGAGCTTTTCATAATAATTATCTATATAACCACTTGCACCACACCCTTTTCCCTAAACTAATATATATGCTTTCTCAGGAAGAATTCATGAACTTGGCAGACGGACGGGTTGCATGCAACACCAAAAGATGGATGTAATGTAATATAATAACTCTTAAGCCTTTTTTTGTTCTTTTCTCGTCTGTTTAATCACACTTTTTCCTTTTTCCTTTCGTAGAGAGAACACTACTATATTTTTATACTGAAAATCTTCACACCACTCTGTCACTCTGTCTCTCAATCTTTATGATGAAAAAAGTGAACTAGAGTGTTTTTGTTGTCGACAAGCTGCCCCGTCGTCGCTGGTGTCCTTTTCGTGATTCGTTATGGACCATTACGATCCAATCCACTGATTTCGAATAATGCAAATCTTGTGTTGTTTCTCGACTTTTATGAGGTCTGCGCGCTCGTGTACGTACGTACGTACGTCGCTGTTGTTGAAACAGTTCGAAAGCAATTTGGGCTGTGGCTGTGTAGTTCGCGTTGGCAGATGGGCTAATGCTGCTGCTAACAAGAGCAAAGTTTGAAATCGAATCAGCTGGAGATGGAGGAAACAGCTGAATATATGTAGCTCCTCAGGAGGAGGGATCACTGCGGAAGACAGTATTGCAAGTGCATTTCAATAATTGGATCCGTGTCACAGGCTAAAAACTTTTCAGATTTTTAGCATATAAAACAGGTAAGGTAGGGGCTTATAGCGTCGTCGTCATATCATCATCATCGTCATATATAAGCATATAGATCCCAGGATTACAAAAGAACGCCGTGCTATATATCCTATATCCTCATCTTTTCTATGCTCTAACTAATACATAATGACTGTTCCTAAGAAATGGAAAATCTTGTATATTTTTTTCTGACGCTGTGGTGCTGCTCTTGGTCTATAGTCATCCGGCTCATGATGATGATGATGATGATGCTTCCTTGTCGTCGTGGTGTTATCAGACAAGGAACAATCTCGCGTCTTTTCTTCTTGCGGGTTTATGTCCGAGCTCCGAACCACAACAGTCAACAGTTCGGAAGAACCAAAAACAAAATATACGTAGTGGTATAATAATATATAGAACACAAGAGGCAACAAGTTAGACGTTTTCCCAAAGGAAACGCATAATAATATTAATGCCAGTGCTGCAAGCAAAAGAGAGATAGACAAGAGCCATGAGTTTGGGGTTGTTGCAATCATGATGATGATGCGATGCGATGGTAAAAGCAAAAAAGTTTTTTTTTTGGTTGTTTCCGCAAAGCCAATATTTTTCTATCCCGTCGCGTATCCCTAGCTTTCTACGTCCTTTTGTTCTTTTTTCGAACTTCATATCTCGCCGAGGTTTAAGGATGCTCTGGCATATATGATGCATATATATCTACATATACACGGCGCTTCTTGACTTACGGATGCAATTCGAACACTTTTTTGAAGAAAAATACAGACTGTCTAGCAGTATAATATGGGAGGGAATAACTGGGTTTACTGCCTCTTTTCCCCCTTTTTTCATATGTTGTGATGAAGCTCGGGTTACCTACGTGGGATGCGAGATGCGACGTTGTTGTAAAAAAAAAACGCTTTCTTGCTCACAGTTTTTCGGCGATGCTTTGACGAAATGGGTGTGTGTGTTCCAAGTTCCAACGCCAACGAGCGAAGGTAACAACATGATGATTTTTCTTTTACTTTTTGAAAAACGAGTTGCTTTGCTACGTGTACATCACGGGCAACGCTCACTACGTTTTGAAAATAATGGAATCGCCTTCCTTCCTTCTGGGTTTGGGTGCACCTCATTAGAAAATTTTGTCAACAAAACAAAAATAGACAATTGACCTTTTTTTTCTCTCGTGGCTAATATGGGTTGACATGTATATGCACTTAAACAGTTGATGTAAGTAATATGAATGAGAAATAATATATAATTGACCTAACGTACGTGTGTTTCCCCATCATCGTCAACCACCACCGCCGCAACCCTGGTCTGGTCGTCGCAGCAATCCCAACCATTTCCCATTTGGGTGCGCACAGTAGTGCCATGCCGTAAAGTTTGAGGATTATGATGGGATGACACGGTTTTTTTCGTCGTGCCATTCCGTGCCATATGGTGAATTCATTAACCTGGATTTCCAACTGATCCCAATTAGCAAAAAAAAAATAATGAAGAACAGGTTGCATTTTTGGAATTTTTCCTGTGGTCGGGGTTATAATCTTTGCTTGGAACAAAATGGGAGTAGGGGGATTTTTTTTGGCTATTTTTAATTTGGAAATGTTGATGTTGCAGTGTGATCCTCACGGTTTAATTTTATAACTTGGAAAAACTTGGAATTGAGCAGGAAGGAGTGTAAATTTTGTGAGGCTTGGACAATTCAAGGTTTCTCATTCTTGTCGAGTCTATCTGCATGTTTTCAATCTAGAATGCAATGTCGACCGACAGTTCGCGTTGTCGTTAGTCGCGCAGTCCTCCAGCTTTCACAACAGATTTATGGTTCATTTTGTTTAGTTTAGGGTGACGGTGAGAGGTGCGCATTAGTTTCGAGCATTATGTATATTTGTTCCGTTGCAGGGTGGAAAAAATTTTTTAGAGAAGAAAAGGAACCAGTAGCCATCCGACAATTTACTGTGCTCAAACTGCTCAAACCCCAAATCCCAATTTACCAATCCCCGTTTTTATTATTGTAGTCTACCTACCTATTCAATAAACAAACACCATAAACACGTCACGCGTCCAGCAGAAGCTCTGCACTTTTTCATGAAGGACAAAACTTTAGCGAAGGATATATTATATTTGAACTACAAGGCCTGTGTGCTAAAATAGTAAATATTAGCATTTTGTTCGCAACATACCGAAATTAAAATTATTTCATATTACTTTGCACTTCTTTTTTCCTTTGCTTGACTGCTGCTGGTTGTAGGGAAAGGCTATTTTCAGAATTGTGAAAAACTAGTTTTTATTTAACACTAGACATGGTGCTTAAATGGTTAAATTTAGAATTTACAGTGGCTGCTGCGTGGCTTTTGTTTATGTTACAGATGCATCTCGAACGCTAACATTTAAGAAAATCTTTATCAAACGCCAAACTAGCGAGCGGGACGGGATATATATGATGATGATGATGATGGTGATGATGTGGTGCGAACCGTGATGAAAGTTTCCCATTTCACAGACTCTAAACAACATGTCGATATTGAACTTTTTCGATATTTCATCTTCATCTCGGAATTTTTTTAAAAACATTTTCTTTACAATCGGGTCATGCAATAAACACATTTTATGACGAAAGGGAATACTACTCACGTGTGATTCATAACCATTTACGTAGTTTTAGTTCTAATGTTGTTTTACGACTCGCGGAAACAGCTTCAAAAGTTCTTGAACGGAATACGCATCAGTCTTTCTTTTGACTTCTTTTGAAAGAACTGCGTCTTTTATTTTATCTTGCGAGAAAAGGTTAGAGGTGTAATAATAAAACTTGACCAGATAATCAACTCTTTGAAAAGTTTTATTCACTCATTTTTATATAAACTGGGCTAAGGACGATATAAAAACTTGACACGCGGCGACGTTATAGGCCTATTTAGAGCAAATTAAAGACTCGACATTGTTTAAAAGGGTATTTGTTTACACAACTAAAATGTTGCTTGTGGTGGTGAATGAATGAATGCCAATTTTCAACGGTCACCAAAAAACATTGATGTTTTATATGCAGTTTTACGAACGAATGTTACAATAATTTCGGCGTTTGCTTTTTGGAACGTTTTTTTGGTAGGTTCTCCCTCCACTTGGGACTATATAGCTTTTCTACTACGCTTTAAAGCGTTATCAGTAGGCGGAGATCACTTTCATCATGAAAATAAGAATATACGTTTAATTAGAGTTTGCAGCACACCGGGAAGGGAAACAGCAGCAGCAGCGTATCATCAGAAGATGCACATCAAGATTAGGAGTATAAACATGTGGCATGCATGAGCATGTGGGAAAAGTTAGAAAATTAAGGTTTAGCTCTAGCTCTGCTAGTTTCTTTTTAAAAATCTATTTCTATCTAGCACACAAATTAGCGGAGGAGGTAAGGGAAATTAGAGGAAATTATGTAGAAAATATTTTTGAATTAGCTAGAAGGTCAACGTCGTCATTCGTAAAAAACTAAACTTCTTAACTAATCCACTGAACTAGTTTCGAAAAAGAATGTGAATGTCAACTTGTATATTATTTGGTGTGGTTTACATTACACGTAGATTTGCATACAGAGGAAGAAGATCGATATATATATATATATATGCACCCCACTAATTACAACCAGTATCAAATGTCAAGTGCGAGGTTGCCACCGTTTAAAAAAAATCCAATATTTTTCGGTGACAACTACTCCCCCATATCATATTTCCCAACAACCTAGTATTTGGCTGGTGGTGCAGCATGAAGGTCGAAAAATAAATTTCGCCGAGTTAGAAGTCTTTTAAGTTGGACCAAAGAGCAGAACAGAGTAGTAACCACTGAAAAAAAGAATTTTTTTTTCAGTCATCATCTTCATCCGGTTTTGACAAAACCTCTATATACTATCTTATTTTCATATTCTATTTTGAACGAAAACGTAGCGGGGGGGAGGGGGGAGTGGAAGCGCAAGTAACAAAGCAAAAACGTATTATATCAACCCATTATGCAAGCATCTGCTGACACAATATTTTATTTCGTTGTAAGCATCCAGCCAGACGTTTTCGTGAAAGAGATTAATGGACATAAAATATGAATTTAAGTTTAGAAATCGGGATGGCTTGCCAAAAGAGTGAAACAAGGGGAGTGGTTGTTTCGAGTTCGACAAAGAGAAAGAAATCATTACATGCATTACATTTTTTTTATATTCTGGGTGCTGCAGAATATGAATCACCGTCCTTCACACCAAGTTCGCTGGGGGCAGTTCAGTCCAGGCAGATTGTGTGTGTAGAGAGAGGCACATGAAATACAAATTCTATTCGGGGAGAGGAAGCCAACAACAAAATAATGTGACTTTGACAATAACCAAGAGCGACTCACACCATGGAAGAGAGCGAGCAGCATTTGCTCATTTCTAAATTCAGAACTTGTATATTTTTCCCTTCTGTATAAAAAGTGAGGGTTCAATGCGAAAAAGTTGAAAGCAGAAGGAAACGTGTCTTCTCTGATGAATGAATCTCTCAAAAAAAACCAAGTATAGGTATGTATTCCATCTCGTTCTCAGTTAGTTAGTTATTAATCTGAATCGTATAATCGTATTGCATCGATGGATTTTCATTCCAATACAAATAATCACAAATTCGCAAAAAGCAAATTATTATTTTCTTTGTACACTCTCAACCAGTTTCACATGTTTACATATAATTTGTTTCATTTTACAGGCAAACGTAGTACGTGACATTCACACGAAAAGTAATCCTTGCATACGCAGCAGCACTCACTCACTCCGTTTCCATTTATGCTACACACTGATTTTTATTACTTTTACTTATTTGCACCATTTTGTATCAAGTGTCTTGAAAAGCAGCATTATCATAAGTTTTATGGCCGCCGTTTCCAACTCTAGGAAGTTTTGGTTTCTCCCCGGAGACACTACTGCTGACCCCGTTGTTGCTCCATGATGACCCGTGGGTTGTGGAGCTGCCATTCCGCCAGGAACTCATTTCATGGTGATTGTATTTACGGGACGCTGGAACTGTGGGTGTTCCTTGGAATTTCCGAACAAGTTTGACCACCAATGGATGAATGTACTTTTCCTCGTCTTTTGTCATTTCGCTGGCACCTGGGGGAGTAGTTGAGCAGAATACTCGGAATTTGAATCATCGTATCGTTCGTTCGGGGAACGCCACAAAATCATTTTTTCATGTAGTGATCATTCTACTACCTGTTAGCACGCTAACGATGCATCCTACAATTACAGTAACAAACGTACCCACCAGAGGATACAGAAGGTAGCTCAGGTTGAATAGTTTGTAGATCCCCTCACTGTAAATATTATAATGGGAAAGAATGTGGTATCCATATCCATATAATATATTATGTACCCCATAATATGCCTTTTATCATTAGCTAGCACGCAGTACGCGTTAACAATATTTATACGGCGCATTTACTCATAAAATCTTACACTGGCGGCGGTAGCGTTGGCCCAGCATTGTACTTGTCCAGCACAGCAGTTAAATTAGCAACTTTTGACAAAGTTTCGTTGGTACATTGCTCAATACTGAATTCCAGTGGTGTTGCTGGGTTTCCAAAAACAAAGCTTCCAAATCCGATAGTAAGTCTGTGAAACAAGGAAGAAAGGAGGGAAGGATTGAAGGAGTTCATGGGAACTAAGTACAATCTCACTATTACAGGAAATAATGCGATGTTAATTTTAAAACGAGATTTTTTATCTTACGAGATAGCGTGGGCTATAAGCATTCCTGAGATCGCACCCTGTAATAATATTTGATATGCCATTTTATTAGTTGATTTTAAATTAAGAATGGGATTAAGAAAGAAGAAGAATAAGAGATTTCCTACTTTTGAGTTGACAAAAGGTAGAAGAACGCCCAATAGGAAAACACCCAGCAAAGGTCCTGCCACAGTTCCATTTAAAACCAAGGCTGCCCGAAGGACTCCGCCAAGACCTCCAGCAGCAAAGCCAAACCTGATAGGTGTGAATCAGAAGAAAAGCCATTAATTAACCACGTGGAAGAGTCAGTCAGCCTTGGATATTAAAAATTGCTTTAACATTAATAATCTTCAATTCTTACGCTATTATTATGATGCCATAAATGAAACCTGAAAGGAAACAAATACGATTCATTCATAATTATGATTAAATTTATATATCTAATTTGAGATAGCCATGTAGTTCTCTTGAATGAGATACCAAGCACTATAGAATACAATGGCAAAGCCTAATAAAACTAATATTAATAATGGAAGAAAGCTGATATAATATGTAATATAGGTTATGTGTACTGATTAAAGCCCAAACTAAGCGAGCGATGACTTATGATGATAATGATGCGTGAGCGCATTCATATGTGTATGGCTTTTGGTGAAGGAGATATATAAACAAATAAACAATCTTAATGGGATTTCCTTGCATAAGTATACGTTCTGAGTTTGGAAAAACAAGACATCATCATCGCCGCTCTGCTCGTATATTTAAGCAATAGATGCTTTGGGGAATGTCATCCGACGTGTAAATAAATTAGTGACGCTTGCCAGAGATCCATAATATTCATTTCTACATACATGTTCAATATTAGAAACACTTTTCGAAAAATCCCCAATGGATCATACACAATATATATATGTGCCCATCATTAGCATTTACAAAAAAGACAACTATTTCCATGGATTTGCCGGTTTACCTGGAATCAATTCGTAAATGGTTGTATACAAGGAATGATTGACCTATTTGCACAATTCTCCGTACCAGTCTACTTTTTTTTTGCATTTATCCTTATTGGCGTATACAGAATGGGATGAATGGGATAATTATATCGTATCTCCTTTCATGGAACATAATGACCATGTGCAGTCTATGAAGTATGCAGTAGGCAGCTCTTCTGGTAATTGGAAATTTGCTGGCAACTAAACCTGCAGTTCACAGACTAGTAATAAATATATGTATTCGTCATGCACAGAATTGTGCTTTTGAACTAGTCTCGATACTGTCAAGCAGGAAGAGCTGCTGGTTCACAAGACATTCCTTCGTTGTCTACATGATGTTTGTAAATCCCATGGCATGAAATCACGCATGCATATCATATCACTATCACCTATACTCATTTTCCACGCGTGTTACTTCCCCAGTCCAATGTCAACTAGTGACTAGTCAGTCGTGGTGGCTTGTGAAAAACTGGCACGATTTTTATGAAAAACACTAACCAAAATATTGATAAACTCGTAATCTTTCGGCATTCATCCATGTAATAATATTATTATGTTTCTATAAAAAAACGTCTACAAATCTACAAACATCCACAAACAATAGGTGATTGTGGCTATATCCCATTCAACTTGGACCAAACTAGATTTTCATGTCAATTGATAAATATTATTTGGTATCATTGAATTTTGCAAACATTATTACGTCCATCAGGTCAGGATTTTATTTTGATGTGCGCAACAAGCAAGGGGGTTACAATAATAACGTGCAAGGGGAAAAACCTTCCTTATTGTGCGAATTTTTAGTGTAGTCATATACATATGAACGCGAGTGAATATTTCTCCATGATCGCAACTCTTGAACTTGAGCTTATATAAAGGAAGGTACCCGTACCGATTGGCAAAATATTCAAGAATTTCGCTCTCCATGAAAAATGTGAGTGAATGCATATGGGAGCAGGTTTATAGCAAGATCAGAAGCAGCAGCGAGTTTTAGTAGGCACTAACCTATGCTACGTTGTTTAGGTTCATGATGAAAATTGCACAATTTGTTCATGAAATTGTCTTACCTATAACCTTGGTGACAACACCTTGTTGTCCATCGTCCAGCTCTCTAAAGTAGCGAATCTTTGTGCAAAAGTCTTGCCAGGTGACAGCAGCCAAGGAATTTAATCCAGAGGACACGGTGCTGTATACAAGAAAAAAAGAATTGAATTCCACTGTAAACATTTCAGTGTCGGCTACTAATGAACATACAACAAGTCATGGCTGATTTGATAAAATTGGCAAGAAAAAATGTGAACAGGTTCGCATGTGTAGTGCATCGCATCCATTCGATTTCATCCCGTCGTGTATAAGGCTTAGGTTTTTAAAATTGAACGAGGTATTGAAACATCATTTGCATACATGACCATCATTTCACCTGTATGACCATGACCATTGTACATCTGCTCCATACATACAAGCAACATTTTACATGTTTTTCACAACATTGCTTGCTCTCTGGCCCATGAAACAGAGGAGCTTTGGAAAAAATGATGACAGGATGACTGACTCTTCTGCTGACTACTTACTCTTCTTGCAAATGTAAGATATACACACTGCAAGATTCAGTAGCATAATATAGCGTGTACTAGGTAGTAGGTATTGTTTAGTATAGTTTTACTCCTAATGACATGCTTTAATTAAATGCACGAAACCATGATTATTAAATCGTGGCAGTAGTGAGTGGACCTAATTATTTCTCCATATTCCTGCTACTTACTTCCTCTCCTGCTGTCAAGACAATGGGGCAAAAGTGGAAACATGAGCAACGCAACAGCATTCACTGGTTCTTAAATTGGAGGAAAATACTTAATTATGGTGCTTCTAAGTATTTCCAACTAGTTGACATGACACTACACACATTTTTTCACACCTCCATACTCCATCCAGCGAATTAATGATCAGCTTGTAACCACGACACCACCACTCTGCAACCCTGCACTACCAAACCAACCACGCGGAGGAACGAACAAACGAACGTACCTCAAAGCTCCAGAATAGAGACACGCAATGAATAATCCCATTAGTCCAGTTTTGGGCGATAAAAACTCGAGGACAAAGTACGGGGCGATTTGATCCTTTCTCGTGATGAGGCCTAAGGTCATTGGGTCACATCCAGCGTAATTGGCAAAGATAACAATCCCAACGAGCACAGCCAGAGACATTGTAAATGAAACCTGGAATCGTGTAGGAGGATTTTAGTAGGATTATTAGATTTTGATACTTAATTAATAACCATTTCCGTCTTCATCATCATCATGAATCATGAAGATGAGCACGTGTATTTATTGTATCACATACCAGCGGAGCTGTTAACAGGAGAGCTCTGAAAGAACAATGAAATTCAGTTAAGTTTCTTTTTTTGTTACTCCTGTTTCTCCACAGCCATCACCGTCGGGTTAATTAAATAGATTATACTCGTCGTATGATCGATCATATATTATGAATGAGCTTACAAGAAAGCTTGCTTGAAAGACTTCATACTGCAGTAGCGCTGCACCGTAGTTTGATGACAGCCATACGCACTCAGCCAAAAGACTCCTTGGCCAAAGAATATGTTTAGGGAAGTGTGCCTCGTGAATGGATCAACTTCTAGGCTTATCATGGACAAAAAAAAATTTGCCAAATTTTCAAAATATTTAAGATAAATGTGAAAAACATTGCTCATTAGTAAGAGTAAAGCTGGAAGATTAGCTCAAAATGCTCGAGTGAGGTTTTGCTCGCCTTACTTCAAAAACTCGATGCGGTTGTGCTCATTGGCAATGGTGAAGGCGTTGAAGAATCCGCCGACATTGATAGATCCTTGAATAATAATTGCCAACATTCCTGCAAACATCATCATGATTTGAAAGCAGTCTGTCCAAACAACAGCTTTCAGTCCACCCTGTTACAAAAGAGTACAATAAACAAACAACGTAAGTGTGCAAGTTGACAGTCAAACATTAGAAATCATATCGCATCATAAACTATATATACATAATATATTCATTCCCGCATCTGATATATTTGGCGTTGCATCAAACAAATTAAATAGAGTCCTTCATTGAAACTAGAACTATATAATGACACCTCTCCAAAAAAAATCACACGAATCGACTGGTGACTGGTCACAATTAACCACATCATCATCATCATCATCATCACGTTACACTTAAATTATGTGTGTGTTTATTATTAACGCATGAAAATTATGTCAGTGTCATTCGTTCCATTCGCTTTTCACGGGATTGCTTGGATGGAGTACCCTTTTGACGACGTAATCACCGCCGCTACGTCCATTCGACTCAACCTTACTTAACTTAAAAAGCACAAATAGGTAAATAAATATATTTGCATCAACTTACAATACTCGTGTACAAAGCGGCCGATCCACCTACGGCAATCACAGATATCCAAATAGGAAAATCCACTACGGCATTAAGTGCCAGGGATGGGGCTACACAACACAAAAAAAATATTTTGAATGCAGTGACAAGCTTGTATAGGTATTCATTTTTTTGCAATTAAATCCATTGAGTTGCATTCGCCACATGCAATCAATCATCAATAAATACATAATACTGTTGCACATAGGTGCGCAAACTCAGCCAAACAGCACAGCATAGCAGACGTAAGATGCGTTTTTATTTTTCGCGTTGAGCATGCAATGGAATGAATGACAGCGGTAGCGTTTTAATATAGTTTTTAAATGATACAATCCATACCGTACAATACCACTCCCATATAGAGTACAATTTGCGTGATGAAAGTCATTGTTGCCAGGAGCCGAACAGTCTCAGATTTGAACCTTTGTCCCAGATACTAAAAACATGCATTTTTTATGATTCACATTAGTAATTCGACAACGATGAACTGGCTTCATAAACGGCAACACATGCATGCATGTAGACAGGGACAGGATCGATTTCGTTGACAAGAGAAATAGAGTCAATATGCAAATTTAATCAAATTAATTTCCTATTCCCCAGCAAAGGTATAAGGGATTCATTCCACCGTTGAGCTGATGCTGCTGCCGTGATGATGCCAGGACTCAAAAAAATGATTTTTTGTAATGCTGTTGCTTACCTCGTATGCACTTGTTAGCTGAAGTCCATATAAGGTCGGCAGGAATATGACCCCACCAAGTGGAATGTAAATAAAAGGTCCAAGCACCATTTCAGCGATGAGACTCCCATGCGCATAAATCTCTCCTGCGAAACCTGCAAAAAAGTAGCATTTTGAAAAAGATGTAACAATATTTATACTAGTTCCATTCAATAGGCGTGTTCCTCTTGTAGCTTCAAATTCCAATTCCATTCAAGTTCATGTAATTCGTGTAAAGGTACAGCATAATAATTACCGAGCACAAGAATGGCAGACATGTAGGTGGCCAGGAGACTCTGGAAATGAGAAATAGGTACATGGTTATAGAAAAAAAATGTCAAGCAAAAAAAAATCACGCAATGGTTGGTGGCATTATTTAACACTCTCTCCTGACATATATGACAGTTGAAATGCATTTTTATGCGCAGTAAAAGGTAATCCGCTTTATAATTTGTCTACCTAGATACTTATTGCACATCACCTTGAGTGACTTGATAATGCTTTTTTTATTCCTTTCCCTAAAAAAACTCCTATGTTTATAGAGATGTTTCTTTTTTTATATTTTATTATTATTAGTCAATCAATTTTACATACCAAGCTAGACGGCAGGATTGGCATCGTTCTTCCACCTGTTGTATAATAATAGGCAAAAAGAAGGCATGTAAAAAAATGCAAAGTAACAAAAAACATGTTGAGCCGAGCCAAACACGTGTGACGGTTGTTGTTGTTGTTGCTCTCCTTCATGCTTGTTGTAAAAGTTGACATCCTCTTCAGCGCCCGTCCGTCCGTGACATAGTGTAATTCTGATTTATTTATTTTTTTATATTTTTTTCGCTAAAAATACTACTACCAACTTACCCACTAGCAAGTCTGCATTTGTCTTTTGCTTTTTAACAAAGGCATAGTAAACTCCGATTAAAATGGAAATGCCTATCGTTCCGAGGAAAACGACGTAGTCCATCACAGTAAAGGTGCCAGCCATGATGTTGCCACTATTTTTGCATACAACAATTAACACACTATTCACGTAGTAACACTCAAATATTCCGTAATTAGTGTATTAATTATGTCCAAGTAAAACTATTTTTTTGTAACACTTGACGTATTTGATAAGGTATATCTTAAGATTGGGATCTTAAACTTTTACATAGTCCACACGTCCACACACCTCTCTACAAACTTTTACTGTTGCACTTCACCAGACAAACAAAGATTGAAGGTTGGAATCAAGAAGCTTATACTACTACTGCTCTTCATGCTGTGTAAGCAAACTGCCCTTAATTATTAAACTTCTACACACTTTCTCACAACTGGTATTATTAGTTTTCAAAAAAAAAGTCTTTCCTATTTTCCCTCGACACCTTTTCCTGACACCACGACTATAGCACGCTATATTATACGCTCCCAAAATTTAATTACAGTAGCAGCAGTAGTACTTAGTATTGAATTCAGGAGGTGTGTGTGAATTCTTTGTTTTTTCGTCTAAAGGAAAAACGCTTGTCCAAGCAAGCATGAGCAGATCAGCAGACTTACCTGAACAGATCAACAAAGCAAAATGAATGACAGTAAGTGGGAGCGACTGATGTGAGAGTGTAAAGGATTTTGCAAACGTGCATTCGTAGGACGGGGACGAGGATTGTATGCTGCAGTAAAATTGGCTGTAAATTCTTCTACTTTTTTTTGTTAACAATGCATACACATTCGGAAAGTGAAGTCCTGCTTATAGACATCACATAGGTATAATATGTATGACATGACGATGATGACTACTTGTGTATTAGTAGCGCTCCGTTCGTGGATTTGATTCGAGGAGTCACGCAGCAGCATTGTTGTTTTAAGAGATCGCGCATACACCTGAGTTGCTAAAGGAATGCAGGTTGCAGGTGCATAATCTCATCCATTCATATTGGATTGGAGTAAAGAGGTATAACATGGTGTATGAAATTTCGTACATCATCATCATGTAACTAGTTACGTTGGTTTACGGAAAGACGTCTTCAGCACTCTAAATTATTACCTCCAATAACTGAGCTATAGAATTTTTGGGCTACCACAGAGTCGAATAAAGTTTTTACCTTCAGGCAATCACTGGTACATTACAGCTATTTTATGACAGCAATATAGAAAAGGTGAAGTCGTAAACCATTGATTTTGTTGAGGAGTCGGTGTCGGTGCTGCTGTGTCAACCAACGAGGATAATATGCTCTCCAAAGAAAGGTTTTTTCCTCCTCTCTCTCTCTCTCTCTCTCTCTCTCTCTCTCTCTCTCTCTCTCTTTACAGATGCACCAAAATATGATGCATGCATGTCAATATATCGTAGAGTAGCTGAGGAGAGCCATGCCGAGTTCTAAATGATACGTGAAATGACATAAATATATTATGTATCTCTGAAAATCTTAAATTCACTGCTTTCTAAATAATGCTCTAATAACCCATGAAGCAACTTACAATTAGCATTATTTGAGAATTATTTTGTATGTATTGAACATAATCTACACTTGCGTTAGATTTTAGAAGAGATGCGCTGGTGTGATCTCTTAAACTTTGAAACACTTACGCAATTTGCAAGGCAATGACCCAACCTTTAGATGAGACATGGAGCATTATATTTCTCATCTTATTACTACTTTTGATTTGATGTAAAAGCCAAAAAAAAATACAGGATACCAGTCGAAGACACGCTTTTTTGTTACCGTTGTGAAGGATTTAAACGATTTTTTATTTCAGTTTTTATTAATGGGATGCTGCATAGGAGGATGCAATCTTACAGTTTTTGGCTGGCAGGGCAGCGTTTCTCAGTCATTTTGCTTGAGACTCTAGCAGTGAATTGTTATTGACTCGGGAAGAATAGTTGAAAGTGAAGAGATGTGTAGCGTGCATTCATCGGTCGGATTGGATGAGGTGCAGTTATGCATATTATCCCTTTATTGATTGCATGTCAGAGAAATTCTAGACTTAATACGTCACGTTTGACAACAAAAACATAACAAGGTTTTATGGCATCTCTGTGTCTAGAGAAGAATGCTTGATTGCTTTGCGATGCAGTCTGAAGTTTACAAGGGGTTTGTAGTAGCTCTTAGCACTAGCACTATAATATTTATAGTTATGAATCAATAAAACTGGAACATGGGTATACTGTGATGAGCCATGTTGGCAATGGAAAATGGAACAATGATGTAAAATGTTCCAAACATTCATGATTTTGTTCCGATTCTGAAGATTGCTGATGCAAATTCATGACTAAAAAATAAAAATAATAAATTCAAGTTACACAGCACCAGGTATTGGCCTACAAAATTTGACACAATTGAGAATGGGAATATATAGTTAAAAAATAGAGTATGCCATGACTCGAAATGAATTTGTAAGCATGTAAACGCCATTTTTTCTGTTTCACTGTTTAAAAAATAAACATTTTTATTATTTTTCCAAGTACTACAAGTCGAACCTTATAATACCAATCTGATAAAAATATATTTGTATATAGTAAATAGCTAAAAACAATAGAGAATGAGCAACTGCGGACATAGAAAAATTGCGGAAGGTGGATATATGGTCTTATTGTTAACGATAAACTCTGGAGGACTACAAATCTACTAGAGCAGTGAACACTTTTCGATTCATAAAGATATATTATCATCAGTGTGTAATAATGTCAAAGGCAAATTTCGTTCGTTCCTTGGCGATTCATGAATTAGTTAATAAATTAATAGATCACGCTTCAAAATCTTACAACTAAAAGAGATGCTTCTTTTTACTTCTCATCCGAAGTGGGTGGTGGATCCATCAACTTGTGTATCATTTCGACGATTTTCTGATACACAAAGGAACCTCTGCAAAAACAAAAACGCAAGTTTTATTTAGAAACCTAGGTATATTGTTTTCAAATAAACTAAACCAGACATTTAGTCAGCATAACTTACTTGCAGTGGGGTTTACAGGTGTTCAAATGATTAAGCTTAACCAGGAAGTAGTCCCCAACTCCAGGATCTAAGGGGAAGAAACACAACAACAATAAAATTTATATATAGGTAGTTCCGTATCATTTGGCACGTGTACTAATCCTAAATTGGCATACGAAAATAGTTACCTGAGCTTGAAAACGGGACCATTTTGAAAGGAACCTTAAACACGCCTTGTGTTTTCAATACTTCTCCGAAACTTAATATCTTAAATTTGTAGGCTCTAAACAGTCTCATGAATCTCTCATGTAGGATGGTCAGATTATTATCACCTGGTACAGCAAAACAAAACACCTCATTCAATACCACGATTGACTACCATATAATGCTTCTTTGCTATAGTCAACAAACCAGTCGAGTGCATTCTTTCTTAATGATTGATAACTTACTATTAGTCAATTCGAGAGCCTCTTCAGTTGGCATAAAGATATATCTACGACTAGTGTTAGCCAATGCAATATAGGATCCAACATGGGGCACGCTACAAAATACTATCCCCTTTGTATTTTTGCAAATTCGCTCCATCTCCTTATTTTCCACAGCTACAAATAAAGACAAAGGTAAAAAAAAATATTTTTCCAATACTTACAATTACAATATATTTCATTTGGCCTTATTTTAAAGGACACCTTGACAGATAATGTGTTTAGCTAGTAGGCCGCCCATAGAATGTGTAATCCAAATGATAGGACGCTGCCCAACACCCGCAGCGTGTAGTTTCTGAAGCAATTCATTCGCACGATCAGCCAAACGTCGCCTGAAAACCACAAGTTAAAAAAAATTGATAATACTTATGAAAGCCCCAATTCAATAGTATAATAATAATCACGACGAATTAGGACGACTTACTTTGTGGTTTCTACTGGATGAAACTCGGACCAGTGCGTCACAAAACTATCAAAGTCTACAGCGATTATGCGGGCATTAGGACAGTCGTGCGGAAGCCATTCTCTGGGCCAACATTGAGTTTCCGGAGAGTCTACATGATCAGTATCTATTTCAATGTCTTCATCAGACGAAACAAAAGTTCCGCCTGCTACCTCCCATCGTGATTTATAAATCTTGGCCTCGTCTATAATAGAAATGTAAATGATTGTATTGTAAGTACCAAAATACTAAATGAAACGGGAGTAGAATGAAGTACGTGGTTGTTTTGTTTATTTACTACTACTACTTACCAGGATGCTCCACAGGAGTTTTAAGAAATCTGTTCGCAATAAAAACACCTTTGCCATTTTCTTTTGCCTCCTTTTCCTCATTATTCTGGCAGACGTTAGACCCTTCTTGGGGTTCGCTTGCTTCCATTCCAAATGCTGTGTGTAAAGTTGATTGAAAATGAGTGTGAAGCTTAGTAGTAAGTAATGCTGAAGAACATTGTAAAAATGTTAATTTTGTGACAAACCAGCAATCCGATCTTCCTGACGCCAGGTACGAAACACGCCACCCAGAATCCCGTGAATGAATACAATATCATACTCCAGTACAGACTCGTCAGTCCGAAAGTCAGGATACAGTTGATATATCCCGGAGAGCAGCACATTACTGGAATTTTCTCTATCTAAGTTATGGAGAGCTCGCTTGGCTGGCAGCACACGCCTTATTTCATCCGTCTTTGAAGCTTCAACCAGTTTACGTAATAATCCTGGATTTTTAATAACAAATACAATAATAGTCAGCTCAGATCACAGAGTTCAACAACAACGGTATAAACTTTAAGACTAGAGTTTTGCGACAAGAATGATAATAATACCAAACCTGAATTTCTAATGTCGTCTGCATAGCCCGGATCGCAGGATAAATTAGCCAAAACTTTCAGAGCAAGTGACATGATTTCTGTGTTATGATGATATTTTCCGGTTATGACAACCAACAGATCCAAAACTTCCGATTTAGGAAGACCTGTACAAAATTCATAATTGTATAATTTCATATCAGCTGCTAGTTACTAAATGCTTTGAATTAGAAAAGCATAATAAAATTGTTGAAAACTTACCTTTCAATATCAAGGGATCGCGAGTGTGACTTATTGTTGCCTGGAGGCATATCTTCAGAAAACGCTCTTCGCTAATTTCAAAATTTAGAGAAGCCGGTGATTCTTCAAATCCTATGTACTTATCCTAAACGAATAACGTAACAAAGCATATTTTCATCATGTAGGCACAAACCACGCATTTTTAAAAAAAATGTCTTTTAAGACAACAGTTGCACCATTCATTACCAATTCTTGCTGATATTTTTCTTCTTCGTTAGGCAAGAAGGTTTCAAGGGCGCTTCGAAACATGAGATTCAAGTGTGGATGGATATTGTCCCTTGGCAAGGGATCTAGAATAATTCGGAAAGCGCCTCCGAAATATGCCTGAAAAGAATCGTACAAGCATTATTTATTTAAGTTTTAGATGATATCAATGAGAACCGACAACATATCCGTAGATATATTATATTTGTTACCTGGAAGGACTTGTTGAGTCCACTGCAAACCGGAGGAGGAGGAAATATACGTGGGTCAGCACCGTTATGCGCCAGCGCAATTGCGGTTTTAAGATCCAATGATAATGCGAAATGTAGACACTCAGAATCTACAAGAAACATAGCTTATAATATAAGTGTGCATTAATACGAAATACTAAAATAAGTAAGTAATATCACTACTTGCTGCTTCATACTTATCTGTTTTTAAGTCTGATTTACCTAACAAGTCTTCCATTGACGACAGTTTTTCAATAGCGATCTCACGCCCCGACCCCTCCTGACTACATTCTTGGAACAACTTCCAGGCAGCCGGTGTAGTAACCATCCGTCCGGGCAACCACATAAAGCAGTGCTTCTTCACAAAAAATTCAACCTCCGCTAAACGTGAACGTGAAAACCATGAATAGAAATAAAATAAGGATTGCAGTTACTCCACAGATACACAGAAGCATGCATAGGTAGGTCGTTTCTTTTCAAGTGCCTTTTATATTTAACTTGCTAACCCGGATCGAAAGGATACAAATACTTTTTGCTATTTAAAAGACTTGGGATGCCTAGTAAATCGGACAGTCTTTTCTTTAGCCGCCAGTAACTCCACAAAGTAATAAGCCTAGGAGAAAGAAATATCAGCGTTTAATAATGTTAACTCCAACGTGTGTTCCTGAGTTTCATTTTATTCTCCATCCACCCCCAAGCATATCAGTTAAATATGAATAATAATAATACTAACAAATAATATGTCATGCTTTACTTACCCTCCGGTTGAGCAAGCGCATAATAACAGTATCATTAGATTATTGAGTATTCGACGGGACTTCTTGTTTGCAGTCCGTTCCTTAGATTCTGAAACACAAAGTGAGATAATAATAAGAATAGACGAATAGGAGTACATCGTTAGTAACATATTATTGCAACAGTTATATTATATTATTCTACAATTCATTTGCATGTCACTACAATTGAACACGTACCTATCAACCTATCTGCAACAAAAGGAACTACCTAATCTCGGAAGCCCGAATATTGCCGTTACAAACGAGTCAAGTTTTTCTTTGGTATGCAAATTCGGAAATTGACCTGCACATTATGTGTTTCATCATCATCACCCTTTTTCGAGCAAGATTTCATCTAACAAGCTTATTGCACATGACTTCCCGTTTCCAAGCTTAAAAAATACAGTCTACATAAAATGGGGTATACAATACACATAAATATAGTGAGTGAATCCTTATATTTTTATAACCAATGATCGGTGTCAACACTTCTGTTGAGCCCACCTAGCGCTCCTGACAATGAATATGGTAATTGTCAGCACAAAATCTTCGGAGATGACAATGGTCTGGATGTTGAAGATGTTATGATTTTTTTCGATCCCCTTCACAACAACAAAGATGAGCATTCTTGTGTCAATTGTGTGACATACGTATTTTGCAACTTTTTAACAGATTATAAAAGGCTTGAGAAATTTAACAAACATGGCCAGTCGTTGTGATAATAAGAGACAGTGTGTAAAACTTGCATCGCAGAGAGAGATCACCTAAAATGTTTCATGAAATTCATGCATTTTATCAGTTTGTCTGTCTGGTTGTATGTCTGCTGGGGCTACTGCTGATTTACTGGAAATTGTGGGGAAACCGGAGACAAGGGGAAAAACTTAGATATCCTCCAGGACCATGGAATTTACCAGTTTTTGGCTACATGCCATTCCTACTGCTAAATCCGTACAAGCGACTGGAAAGTCTGGCGGAAACTTATGGCAGCATATTTACAATCTACTTGGGGAAATACAGGTAAAATAAAACAACACCATTATCGTCGTAAGTGGAAAAGTTGATGAGAGTCGTACTTGCATGCATACATACATTTTATTTTAGTCACAATTTTAATTTATTTATTTTACAGGGTAGTGGTGCTAAATGATTACCATGTTATTCGTGAAGCTTTCAACAAGGATGCATTTGCAGGGAGGCCTAATCTAAAAATGCTGGAAGTGAGGAATGGAGGTGTAAGGAAAGGTAAGTGTTGTTTAATTCAATGCATCAGTTGAGTAACGAGAAATGTATTATGGTCCGTTTTCAAGGGCTAGTTTGTAGCGAAGGGAAAGTATGGACAGATCAGCGGAAATTTACGCTGAAACATCTTAAGGACTTGGGCTTTGGAAAACAGCCAATGGAAGCGCTAATTAGAGAAGAGCTGAATGAACTAATTAATGGAATCAGGTATGTTGTGTTGTGTACAACAAAGACAAGGTCAAGGTTTTGATGAATGCTCTCTGATGATGTGAAACCGAACCGATACCGATATGATGGGTCTTCTACGATATATTTCCAGAAAGCAAGTTGGAAACCCAATGAACCTCCTGACGAGGTTACAACTAGCTGTTTTGAATGCACTTTGGAAAATCACTTGTGGAAAGCGCTACAATCATGATGATCAGCGATTGCTAAACATTCTAAAGAAAACAGGAGCGTATGAATAAATACACTATGCGGGGGAAACTAAATAAATATAGTCTAGGGTGTTGCGTTTCACTTTACTTAAATTCCCTCTAATTTAATCTTGCTACAGGGACCTTGCCGACACGCAGTACACAGGACCCATTTTGTTCCTGCCGTGGCTGATTCAGATTGCTCCCGGTGTGACAAGATGGAACGCATTCGTCAATTCAATTACCACAGTTCATCGTTTCCTCAAACGAATAATTGATGAGCATAAACGGTCATTTGTTGACAGAGAGACTGCGACGGACTTTATTGACCACTATTTGGCAGAGATACTAAAAACTACAGATAGAGACTCCAGCTTTTATGCGGAAACGGGAGGTATGTATGCGATGAAATGAAGTACTGTCGTCCCGTGGTCCATTAAGTTTTTACACCTGTTTCTCATTTGAAGTATTCAATGGTGTTTTTTTTTTTTGCTTTGCAGAACACTCTCTCCTGGTAACTTTGTTGGACCTATTTATGGCTGGAGCAGACACCACAAGTACGACGCTGTACTGGGCATTTCTCTACATGGTTTTGTATAAGGATGTCCAGCTCAAGGTGCAAGAGGAGATAGACACAGTTTTGGGGAAAACACCTCCAGCAGTAGAACACAGAAAACAGTAAGTAAGATATTATGTTTCTTGGCTGGACTACCAAATTGTGTATATGCATATATATGATGACCTAATAAGTATTTAAACAAAAAAGTGGTAAACATTTTTTAACTACATATATGTTGCGAAGGATGCCTTACACAGAAGCAGTTATCAAGGAAATCTTAAGGAAATCATCTCTAGTTCCTCTAGGCCTCTTCCACAGCACTACGGAGGACACGAGTAAGTTATGCTGATATGAAAAAATGCTTGCAACATGATAATAGGTTATATACAATACTAATTACTAACAATATGCTAACATGCGTCTTACCCTTTGTCTTCAAAGAGTTTTACGGGTATGACATTCCAAAGGACACAGTTATAATTTCCAACCTGCACAACTGTCATAATAATCGCTACTACTGGAGGGATCCCGAAAGCTTTAGACCCAATCGCTTTATCAATGACAACAACAAGACCTTAAGATGTGCTTTTATGCCATTTTCCACAGGTGAGTCAATAATGCTCTAAGCCAAAATATATTTTGGGATAGTTTCTTTAGTTGGGATAGTCCTGTCATACCAAAAAATATTGTTTTTTTGTGTTTAATACTCTATGCATGGAAAACATGCATTTTTCAGGGAAACGCGTCTGTCCAGGAGAGTCATTATCTCGCGATGAGCTATTTCTCTTTTTTGTGGGCTTACTTCAACATTTTACATTTATACTCGATCCTACCAAAGCACATCCCTCGGAATCACCGAAAATAGGAATCGTACTTAGCCCTCAACCCTACACTGTCATAGCCACGGAGCGAAATTAAATAAATCTGCTGAAAAAATTCATTAAAAAAACTATCATTGCCAATACTATATAGATTCTGCCAAAGAGGATTTTGATCTTGAAACATAGTCTTCATAATAATGCCTAAGACAACTAATGCCTTCCTGTATGCCTAAGACAACTTACTGAAAACGAAATATTATCCTTCTGTCATCTCCGCATGAAATATGAACCCTAAAATTATGAATACTTTTAAGTTTGTGAAAGTAAAAATAGAACTATTAACTATACATGTCCATTCTTTAATCCCTGTCCTGTCTGTACCCTGTCGACTGTGACATGATGATGTTGAATGGAGTAAATGCATGATAATATGATTTACTACTTCCAGGCCATTGTTATCAAATTCAATTATTATATCAACACCTGATCCTCTTAACCTGCTGCATCCTCCTGCAATTACACACAAATAGTATAAATATACCGAATTAATCCGAAAAATTAACAACTTTACCTTTATTTTCCTTGCCATCCCTTGGTCCCTTTGTCTTATCGTCACAAAAAGACCTTATCCACACCCGCGGCACCACACTCAGCGTCTCTGAAATCCTCCGTTGACTCTGACACAGCCACCGCGTAAACATCAGCCCATCCGGCACCTCTGGAGCTGCCTTCTTTACCAAGTTGTAAATCTTCCACGCATAATTGCCGGAGGAGACCGCCGCCGGGCTAGCCCCACCACCAGTAGAAAACGAAGCCCTAGCTGCTAGCGTCGTTACCCGTAATTTTGACGCCATCTTCCCTTGACCAACAACAGACAGAAGGTGTTACAGGAACGCCACCACCACCGTCTTAGTCAGATTCTTTTTACTTTTCCGTCGTCATTCGCCCTCTCTCACATGAACCCCTAGTGCCTACTGATGACTGATGATGACTTACTCTCCACTCTAAAAACTTGTCCCTTCAAGAAACAGTGGTTCCTCAACAGGCAACAACATCACCTCACCGGTACTCTCACCACCTCCATCACTCACTGACCACCACCACAACCAACCAATTTGACTAGGTCTGACTATCGACTCCGAAAAAATAACAATTTAATGACAAGTACTTCCAGGTAGTAGTAAGTAACTATAACCATTAAACTGGTCACCGCACCGGTAGTAGTAACCTTTCTTAACTCAGTCAAAACTTTAACTATACTACCTATTTACACAAAATCCCTACACAGTAAAACAGGGTCAAAGGCTACTTACTTCTTACTATATTTATATTCCCTACTACGTGACGACGAAAGATAAATAAAAAAGTAAGTGCTGCTGCACATTGTTTGTGCCTCCTTCTTCCTCCGTCACTCCTCGCTCAGTTTTCAGCTGACTTGTGTATTATATACTTAAACATGGGACGGAGGAAGAGAGAGAGGAGAGTTGTTGCGTTTTGCGTTGGAGAGCTATTGTGAATTTGTGGTGACTTGTGTTGTGTAAGTAAGTAAGTAAGTACCATGTGGATGGAGATGTGGAGTCTACTTTGAGCATATTCTCACTCAATTTTGTTGCAACTTGTCCCAAAAAGCTCCAGATGATTTTCCTGTGGCTCTCGGCTCGGGCTCCCCCAAAAAGCACAACTTTAGTTCCTCTTCTGCTATGCTGACATGATGATGATCAACACTTTTTTTTTACTCTATGTAAAGTATGTATATGTATGTACCTGTCTGGCTGATTGTGAGTGAGAGAGAGAGAGAGGGGATCTGATGTGAGCTCGCTCGCTGGCCATGATTACGATGATATTATCATCAGATCAGATGGCAATGATACGTATATGGGTTTTGTTTTTTGATAGTGTGATTCCTTGTTCAAAAAGGGGAAAAAAGTCGCTTAAAAAGCGACGCAGAAACTTAAGAAAACATGAAATAATAATAATACAAACTTGCAGTTGTTATAAAAACAAAAAAGGTTCAATTCTAAGAAATTGAGTTACTGAGAATTTTACCTAGAATCATGGACACAACACAATTATAATAATAATGCTCACGCCGCGATTGCTTTTACCATCACCATCACCATCCTGTCTCTTGTGGCATCTTACTTAATTTGATTATCAATATAATAAACCGGAGAGTGGAGACAGTTTGCGTTATTATCAGTGGTGGTAGTTATTATTATTATTATTATTATATATTATCCGATCCGATAATATAATTTTACACTAGTTACAACAAACAAGTTAGTTACGTTGTACGTGACGTCGTGATAAGGCTAACAATGTTGAGATTATGCGGACAGTTGAAAAAAAGTGATATATATTTAAGTAAATACCGGTGATAATTTTTTTAATTGTTTTTGTTGTGCGTGGTTCGATGGATTATTGATATAAAAGTTACACACACACACGGGAATTATAGCCGTGTATCATATACCGGTTCTGGGTTTGTTGTCATTGTGCTTGTTGTTTGGTTTTGATTGTTATTGCTAGTAGGGATCTGAAGTTAATTATTAACTTTTAGTAATTATTAGCTAGGTAGTTTGGTAGTGAAGAAATTGTACGGATGACTGACTGGGTTGAGGAAATACTCGTTGTCGTTAAATACTTTTACGTTACGTAGTTGAAAGTCGCTATATTAAAGTTTGAAAAGCTACTACTTACTTGGTCCATTCGTCTATCCGCTATCAGCAATATATATATATACATATATATCAGGTATGAAAAGAATATGATTTTGATTAATTAGTTACCTTATTACCTTACCTTAAAATGTTGTTGATTTTGAAGGGTTCATATTTCATAATAATGTTGAATGTTGACTTTTTTGTATAGATTGTTGTGTACCTTCCTTCCTGCTGTTCCTGTCACCGGTGACGGAGTGGACGCTCAGGAATTGAGTTGAACCACGACACGACGGTGTGCAATGTTCAGTGCAATTTACTTCGAGGATCCTTAAATTGCGTATTTTGGTTGCTACTACTGCTGCTGGGCAGACGTCTTTGAAATGTGGTTTCTATTTGTGTTGAGCTATGTCGCCATCGTCTTCCAGTTTTGCTTCGTGTCACTGGCCGTCGCATCTGGTTTATACTATTTAGCTGAGCTCGTGGAGGAGTTTACGGCAACAGCCGCCAAAGTTATCAAATTTATAGTGGTGGTAAGATCCTATTATTAATTATTACTAATGAGAGTCAAGTACATTTTAAAAAACGGGAATGGAACAGAAGAGTACAGAGTAAAAATATATACAAACTAGTTTAAATTGGATTAAATTTTGTGTGTGGTTAGATTGTTATTGGAATCTATGTTGGATTCCTCCTGTTCGAGGACTTCCCCTGGATGATGACCGTGTGTGGGCTGGCTGCTCAAATATCCCATTTGTACATGATGAAAACTTTTCCCTACTTCATCTTGTCGTCGCCGTCATTCATCCTAATGGTTACATTTGTAGTCATTAATCATTATTTGGCCTTTACATACTTCAGCAATAACTTTTATCCTTTCATTGAGGTAAGTACTTAATATAATGTCGAAATTTCGTATACCTTGTTAAAATAAGTAATACTGCCATGTCCTAACATGCCAAATAGTCCGACATGCTTTTTATGATAATGTTGGTGTTGTGTGACCCTGTTTAATTCTGGATTTCAATTACTTATTTCAGGTTATGGCGTATTTCACATTGTGCCTCTGGTTAGTACCTTTCGCTTTCTTCGTGTCCTTGTCCGCAAATGATCTCGTACTTCCTACTCAAATGGAGAGGCCAGCGTTTTCAGCCGATGATAACGATGTAGTTAGCAATTACTTCAAGCGCAAGGGCAAGAAGTATGGTTTACTAACCTTTATGAATTCTGCGAAAGAGGCGCTGCTACCACAAAGGACCAAGAAAGCTTTCTGAGGAGGAGGTACACTGGAGGAGAGTATAAAACTGAAGAAGAGCTTTCTTAGGTACATATTATTAAACGTAAAATGTTATGTATGTCGTAGATTGTTCGAAGTTTGTTAAATAACAAATATTAAATACGAATTTAATTCAATGTCGGCAAAGACTCATTGCCTCAACCTGTTAGATTAATTGTACGAATAATAATAATATGTTTCTATCCCAATGACTACGGTATAGTTGATAGGAGTTACTACCATTAATTTATTTATTTTTCCTCTCCTTGGTATTGCTTGTCGAATATTCAGAACCAGATGGATATCTTTAGTTTAAGATATAATTGGAAGTTTAAGCATACAGTTTATAAATAAATACAGAGAGAAACGGATTAACTGTTATATTACAAACTTTTTTTATATTTTGATTGATTTAATTTAAACGGTGGTGACGTGACACCCAACGATTTGTTGTTGTATAATATGGTGTTTTACTACGACGTCGCGATGGATCTTGAATTGAAAGGAATGAGATAGTAACTAGAATGAACTCATTACCAAGACATATTTTTCGCATCAAAGTTAATTTTCCAAAACATGGCAAACAAACAACAAAAATACCAATTTCGTGGTCATTGAATCCTTTATTACAATTTAAGCCGTCAATAATATGTCTTTAACTCTAGCAGAGATAACTAAAATACCTGCAGCTGTAAATGTAAACAGCAAATAAATACATAAATCAGCACACATAATCTCTAATAACAATAATCGCTCCAAATTTGTGACATCACATATCTCACCAAACAAGCCGTCTCGCTTCAAAATAGCTTTAATCTACTTTTACAATCAATGTAGTTTCTGTACAAAGACCTGCCACTAAAATTATTACTCATCCAGCAGCAACTACATTTATTTGGAGGCACGAATTGTTCTAAAATATGTTTCGATTCTTTAATTAATTGTTGATTTGTTAATAAATAATATGCGTCGTTGAAACAAACATACCTACCTACGCTATTACATACGCACTTAAAGCTCTTAAACGATCTGATCTAGCCTATATTTTTATACTTTACCCGGAGATAACAACAGCACTTTAGCGGCAGTCACATTACACTAATAACATCAGGTAACGATAACGATTTTCATGGATTGTTCTCCGTTTGAACTTGAGAGGTTATTGAGAAGTTTGGGGTAGTTCTCGAAGTTGCTTCAAAATGGTTTCGTGAAGCTTCTTTTTGTCCCTTTCGTCCTTTTTCAACACCGACAAAATCTTCTTCTTGTCACGATCCGCTTCCCGAATTCTATAAATGGCATAAGGTTAGGTAAATTATATATTAAAATGTGAGACATCAGGTGTAACTTAACTTGGCAATTAGTAATTATTATTATTATTAAAATTGTATTATAAGTACTTTTCAAGGAGTTTGATTGCAGATTGTGGCGTAACTCGAGGATACTTTGATGTCCTCTCTCCAAAGTCATGGAAGTAGGCTGAGAAGTCACACTGATTAAATAAGTCTAACAACTGGCGAACGTCCGCAAAGCACTCAAGAAGAAGCGCTGCATCCAAACCTTTTACTGGCTCCGATTGTGCAAATTCTATATCGCCAACAAGTCCAGAATCAGAATTAAAAACTCGAAATAGTCAAAATCTTATAATAAATTTAAGATGCATTATATAGCTGTAATCTTACGTTCACACTGGATTAGGTCCAAATCCAACTGCTTCAAGGCACCAAGAGATATTTGCTTTACCTCATCTTCCAACATGATATTAAGTAACTTTTTGTTAATATGTTGACACGCAGCAACACAGGCAGTTCTAGCAACTTTTATCTACATAAATTGAATTCATAAATGAATGATGAAAGATGTAATTGCATTTTAGCCGTCAAACATTAGGAATAAAATGAAAAAGATACATAAAATAATTGACTTACAGGCAAGTTTGTAAAGGCAAGAAAGATGGATTGAAGAAATCCCACCAAGTCGATTATGTAGTCAGATGCTCGCCCTTGTGGTTCATTAAGTGTCCAGTCGTAATTTGCTAAATCAAAGGTTTCGTCAATCTTAGCCTTCAGCCGCTCATAAATTTGTTCTTCTGCTTCAGCCCTGGCATCTTTAAACATGGATTTTCCTTGTAGTTCCGCCTTGTGTGAAATGTCTTTCACAGACCCGCTACAATAGAATTATTAATATTATTATTACTATATGAAAATGATTCGTGGATGGTTAGGTCATTTGGTGCAATATGAACACTTTAAAATTAGATGATATAATTGAGGTAAGTAATTGTACTATACCCAGTAATATTAGAGATGAAATCCTCCAAGTATTTATTTGTATGCTCCAGATAATTAGTATTTATTGTGATTTGAATAAGTTGCAAGAGTCCAACGGACTGCTTCTGAATGAGAGTTGTAAGACACCCACTTAGTGTTCGGGTGAGAAGTAAATTTGTCGACTTGCGCATCATGTCATCAACTTCTGTTTGGCTCAAATTAAGTTCTTCGGTATATTTTAAAGATGCATGAACAAAATCTTTGACCTGCTGATAAACTTTAGGCACCATTGAAGAGAAAGGAAATTTTCGTGGATACGGACTAGTTTCTAGCGACACGTCTCGGTAGGGGAATGTTTGAATTATTTCTGCATATTCATCTGCGTTTGAAACCTATAAAATATATAATTCATACATCATTAGGCATACAATTAGCAGTTCAACGAGGAAAAGTAATTCAATTTCTGAGTGGGGAGATGTCATATTATTGTTACTTGTAATTCGTGGTAGGTATCCTCATCGAAAATTTCCCGAAAGGCATGAACACATTTTTGCATCAGAACGTCTGTATAGTGCTCTCGAATTTCTTGAAGTGTGACATACAACTGAGATATGTTATATCCATAACTCTGCACAGAACATGACAAAGACAATTCACTCAATCCCCCTGCGAATTTTTATTACATTCCTTCAACTGTATTAGAACTGTAATGTTTTCTAACTTACGGCCAAACTGTTGCAGAAGAGCATTATTTCGTTCTTAATTTGAAGTATTAAATCTGCATCCGTGCAGTAGGACTAATGAAAACAAACAGAAATGAAATACTTAGATAAGTTGTAGTTTTGCGAATATTTTAGGTCGGTGGGAGGGAAAAAAGTGACACAAGATTCTCTGAACTTACTGCATTTGTACGCAACGCAGTTGCAATTACAGGAACTGAATTACTCCACATTTCCTCAAGTATAGTTTGACTGACCAATCCGTTTGTGGTGTATAGCAAGTGATTCTCAATTACAAAAAACCCAACTATAGCATGGAAGTAATCTCTGTATCCTTGAAGACTTTCGTACTGAAAATAACAAAGCAAAATAAATAGGTATTATGTAAATGACGCATGATGTACAAGTATTGGCATTATTATGCTGGCTAAGATTAAGTCTGATGGATAGGCGACTCGACTTTCTCACCATATTGGAGATTGGCTGCAACACTAAACTAGACTGCTCACGACGTTGCTTTCTATAGTAGTTTTCAAAAGTTTGCTTATCCCCAAGAACTGTAAAAATATGTAGGCAACGATATAATGGAGAGAAATCAACTAAATCTTGAGCACTTAGTCCCTCCTCTTCATCAATAGCACTTGCATCATGAGTAGCTTCGTCTGTAAGCAATTTTAGAACAATAATGAAAAATTAAATCAGAATGCCATTTTGAATGTGCGTTTCCGCTTTTAACTGAATTTAACGGAATTAGACCTGAGAATGGATTCGGTGGTGCAATGGTAATCACGTTCTTTTTCCTCTTGCCTGGTGCAGTATGGTCAAGATCAAGCTGTTCTAAGGTCTGTGGTAGTAACAGGAAATCATCATTAAGAATTCATTTTTTATAACAGGCAAACCAGCCCCGCTTATGAAAATCATAATATAGGTAAGCAATGCAATTTAAGGCGCATTATTACATGTCTCATAGCAACTTCGCCAATCCTGCTAGAGTGTTTTCGAACATTTTCCAGAAAGTCTTTCAGTTCAGACATGCTAGAATCCTGAATCTGTTGACGAAATCTGTAAATTATGATTTCAAAAAAAAAGTTGTAACAAAAACCTCAAACTATATACGTCATGTATACGGAAAAATACTTAATTCATCATCATCATGGTCGCTCTAAAGTCTACTGGGACACATACTTTGGTATATTTTCACGAAAGTAATTGGCGAACCGGTAACGTGACACTTGAGGTAAATAGGTGTGCTCCAACTGCTCAAGAGATTTTAATGCTGGGTAATACCTAACAAAAACATTTTAAAAAATGGAACAAAATTAATTTCATCGTCAAAANGTCAAAAATACTTGTAATAATAGACTACAAAACCTCGTTTTTACTTATATAATTGGATAATAGGTAGTTGCATACCGTTTTTGAGCCAACTGCTCTTTCAGTTTTTGGTACATTTTAAAAACTGGAAGACATATCTCCAGCTGCTCAATAGTTGACAGGATATTATTCTCAATTCGACGAGCTTTCGCAACATCCTCTCCCCTCTGCAGCACATTTGCTATCTCCACTTGCATTTCCTTATCCATAGATGATATTCGACCCTTTGGCGATTATAACAATAACAATTTATCATATTATAAATAACGAGTCAATTAAATTTGCTTGGTTTCATTTGACCAAGCAAGTATTTTAATTAACTTGCGAATTCACGAGTGCTCCTTACTTACCTTCAGATCTTGAGCTTCTGAGCGTACATTCTGAAGCTCGAGAATTGAGTCAATGAATCCTTGATAGTGAGCATTGCAAAGTTTCTCGATATCCCTGTCATGACCTCTAATTCGTTGTTCCAAATGCTCCAAAAACTTTTGATCTCTCCCATCCTCAATTATAGATCTAATAAAAAAAAATCCCAGTATTCAATATAAATTTCTCCACTTTACCGTTAAAACCTCCTCACTATACTCATCACTCATGGCGGATGACTCAAGCCTCAATCAACACGTAAACTTTTTTTTGATTACCTAAATGTAGGTCCCCAATATGTATCCAAGGCCTCAATATCTTGAGCCAATTGTTCGAAATTTTGCCACTCCGTCGTACCGCTCGAACCCATCTTTGAGCTTGTTCCGAAGGCGCTTCTTCAAATCACTAAATTCAGGATCCCCCACTACTAGCCCTTCAACAATAATACTGGAACTGGAATCATGGTCACACAAAAGTCACTTGGTGACAACACCACCACCTGTTCAGTTCACTTTCCACAAAAAGTAGTTCCCCTTTTGTTTGTCTATGACAACAGGTCAAAATCAAAATAACACTCCCGCAACAACGCCTCCCCTTTTTTGTACAATATCAAAATCCAGTTCCCCTCCAACCCCTGACCAGCCAGAGTTGCTGCAATGACCGCAACACCCTTTACCACTTTCTGTTGTTGTGAGAAAGGAAGACTCGGACCACCACCAACAACTCAACAATCAATCAGCAGCAACAGCAGTCGAAATTCGAATAGGGTTCAATGTAAACGTTTTGGAGTTGGACTAGTTGGAGGCACTTGTTGGAGGTGGAGAGGTGGACACTTCAGAAGAGGGGAGTATAATATATTTAGCTTTTTACTACACAATCAATTGATTATATTATTATTATGAGTATCCATCTTTCACGTCAATTTTAGTTGCTCACTATGCTCACACAATGGTAAAGGTGGAGGTGGAGGAGGACCCGGAGGAGGAGCATCAGGAGAAAAAGGGGGATAATATGATGATGATGATGATGATGATGGGTAGAGACAATAATAATTAATGAGGAGAGCTTGAGTCATTCAGTCATGATGTGATGATGAAGATGATGCTGACAGACAAGAAGACTGTGTGTAACAACAGCTGCAGTTGCAGCACAATAACATCATTAAAAAAAGAGAGAAAAAAATATACAGGATTATTCTCTGCATTGCATATCCCATCTGCATCTCTGCTCTCTGCATCCTTTCTGCAGATTCACCTGTCGAATTTACCGCATGCTGTCCAAGTGCACTCCCATCCCAACATTCTCAAGACAACCCTGACTGACGCTAAACTTGGTGGAGGCATAGGAGGCATCAAGGCAACAATGTCAAATAAAGAAAAAAAGACAGAGACTATCTATCTATCTATCTAGAATATAAAATCCTCTTCGTTCGAATGTCTAACTTTTATATGAGTATATGACAGTGGTCAGAAAAGTATGTGAGTTGAGTAGTAGTGTAGAGTGTGACAATGAAGCCACAGTTAAATATATGAGCGCTGGAAGCAATAATATTATAATAGTAATAATGCATATCAGTCGATTGCTGAAGTAGGAGAATGATTGTCTTAAATTAGCTTCTTAATCCTGTCAAAAAAAGTCTTCATATCTTGTCCTTTACTTAATTTACCGGTACGAAAACGATGGTCATAATATTTTATAATTTCATATTGCTAATTGCATCATCACAGGTTCTCAAATCCGTGTCTGCATGATGGTCCTCTCTGTCTTGTGATCATTCTTGACAATAACACATTTTATAGCGTCACATTTATAATTTATTAGATTTAATTGACCTGGATTTATGATAATATATTTTAGACAGCATAATAATCATTTTGAGCATAACCGACTGTGATGGGAATATTTGATTGAGGATTGGAACATCATAAAATATATATTATTATTCATTACTCACAATCAGTCATCATGACATTTCGTCCATTTATATTTCCAAGTCCGTATAGCAGTAGTATAAAAACTTTTATCTTTTTTAGCCACTTTTGTGGGGGGTTTCATCCCATTTTAATCTAGTAGCAATACCACTTACATGATATAGACTTGAGCTAAGTTAAGTAATTTAGAATATATGAAAAACTTGAAGCCATCGCATCGTAGTGAGTACTGTACAATAATGAAGAACCCAGTTGTTATTACGAATTATTTTTTTTTTTAAAAAAACTTTATATTTATAATGTCCATCGGGCCGGTATTTACATGTTATCCCTTTAAATGTTTGTACTAACCTAAAACGTTAGGCCTAAAAATATAGCAATGATGCGATTCATTCATTCATATGACACGTAGATTTTTTAACATGTATCTAGTTCTCTGGTCGCTCGCCAAATTGTCAAGTTAGGCTACATACTTAATTACGGATTTACCCAATCCCTACTTGCAAACGATGTCTCTTGATGATGCTTCCAACGACTGCTAGGCTTTATCTCTTCCATTCTAGATTTATAGAGCTCGGCTGACTAGTATCATTGTCGTGATACTCGTGATAGTCGTGATGCGTGTCATTAATAAAATCGACAGTAGGAGGTTTCCCATCGATTCCTGGCATTGGAATACTATAATATACTACATTCACGATCCCTACCGGGATCGCTTTATCCACCTCATCCTCGCATCTGGTTCAGTGTCGCAAGTCAATTGGCGACAAAGGTCGTTACTGTTACATGATTGGTTTCCATCCATCTCGTTCAAGAACTAAAAACTCCCTTCTAAAATTGCTTCAATCTTCACAAATAGTTCATAAGTATCAATTTATTAATCATTTCATCCCCTCTGATATGATCATGCCTTGTGGTTCAAGCATGTAGCATCCTTTCCCTTGTCATGGACTTGAAGGAAAGTTTTTTTACATTCGATTCGCATCATTCGTTAGCAGTCTGCGTGCCAAACCAACAACTTCAACTTCCGCAAGATAACGGAAAGTAAATATTTAGTTAAATTGAATGTCAATCTGATATAGTAAATGGCTTAATTTACATAAAACAACCAAATAATAATTTTCGACCTTTATCCACAATTCTCCTCCCGGATATTCATTAAAAATGTTATTGTAAATAATAATGATACAATTCCTTAAGATTCCATGTCCCTAGCCTAACACTTATGACCTTTCACCTTTGGAACCTCCTGGTCCGTTTTTTATGAAAAATGTGTCCCCTTCTGTCGACATTTTCAACTGAGTATTCAAATCATCCATTGAAAAAATACTCTCGAAATTCCAGTGCTTCTCGTTCCCTGAAGAATTGAATGACCAAGTGGAGGACATGAAGAGTGCTTATCGGTGACTTCTCCGAACGTTTCGATACCAGCCGCAAATCTACTAAACGTAAAAGTCTATGAAAAAACTCAACTTGGGATTCGACTTTCTTTTCAATTCCTTTTAGTAGGTCATGGTTTGTTATTGTTCACAATCACACTTTGACCTTTATCCTTACCCCAATTTCCTCCTTCACCTTTAAACCTTCAACCTCTATAATAAAGTCGTTTGGCGATACCGTATTATTTGCATTTTTCTTTACACTTGCATTTTGTTCATTACCATTAAATTGTGCATTTTTAAAATTCCTTAAATGTTCGCCCTATTTCCATTTCCAGGGGTTAGTCCAAAGTCCAAAATCCATAGTATGTCCATTCATTTTCTGATGGAAAGTTCATTTGAATAATGGTCACATCCTGAGCATGAATTTCCTCCGACATTGTGACATCACGTATCATTCATCGTCATCACTAGTCATCAGCCATCGCCATTCCTATATAGCTGCATGCAGGAAAGGGAAGTGGACTGCGGGGAGACAGGCATCTGCCTCTGGAGGAGCTTGGGGGAGAGGGCATGCTAAACCTGGGATTTCAGCAAGTTTGGAAACAATGCAATGAAATTTTATCGTAAAATCATATTTTGGTCGCCCTCCAAGTTGGGCACATGGTCTACCCTCTAGAAAGCAGCCAAGCAGTATAATAAGCAAATTTACAAGCTATGTATCTTTTAGTTATTTGAATAATAAAAGCAGAATGTCATAATAGCCATATGAAAGAAAGAGTATATAAACTTCGACTTTTGACCACATGGACATTGATCTTTGGACCGGAAATTGGAAATACTACTTTGCCTTTCGTAATCCACAAAGACTGCTTTGAATTTGAATATTGTATTGCATTAAATCCAACAACTAAGGCGTAATTACGCCAATGCCGGGCGAAAGTATAAAAGGGTTCGCTTTAGAGCTAACTGTTGTTATTCGTCCAGCAGACTTCGCCAAGTCACCACAAGTTGTTGTGCTTGTAGAGAACTGTTGTTGTTGAACGGTGTTGTTTCAAATCGAAACTACGACAAATTTCTTTCGTCTTTCGTACAGCAAAGCCAAAGTCACAAGTTGTACGTTTGTAGCTGGTAGCTAGAGCACTGCTTCAAAAACGAATTACGTCGGACTTGTTGGTAAGGATTCCTTTAAAAAATACATTATTTATATATAAGTTTGCCAGAGAAACACAGGTTTTAGTTGTACGTTTGTTTAACTGGTAGCTAGAGCACTGCTTCAAAAACGAATTACGTCGGACTTGTTGGTAAGGATTCCTTTAAAAAATACATTATTTATATATAAGTTTGCCAGAGAAACACAGGTTTTTAAATACGAATGTCAGAGCAGTAAGTTAATTAATACATTTTGTTTGTTCTAGTTTTGACAGATATCATCACTACACGCTACCCCGAAGAACCATGCAGAACCGAACCAACACGATGCCAAGTAATGCATCCTCTGTACTCATCACAGATCCCAGAATTCCTCACTACCGGGTTGTTGTGAAACTGCAGCAAGACCTCATTCGCCAGAATCAAAGCGTTATGAGCTCCCTTGGACATCGACTCCGGCGTCTGCAGCGTGACCATAAGGTGGCACAGGATGAACTCGCAAAGAACTCCGAAGAACTACGTCATCTGAGGGCTATAGCCGCAGTCGCAGCACAAACAACGGTAAACACCACGGCCACTGACGAGTTGAAGGAAGCAGTCCAGCAAAATGTCAATCAACTTCAAGTAGTGGGAAAGACCTTGAACGAGATGCAGCGTGAAGTGGCAACAACTTCCCACAATTTGGTCGAGTTGGAGGGCAAGATGAATCGGAAGAATGCTTCATTAAGGCTGGACCTGGCACGACTAGCGCGTGAAAATGACAGTTTCCGGAAGGGGGAGGCGGAGCAGAAGATTTCCATCCCAGAAGTCCCAAAAGTCATGAAGGGAGCTGGAAACGTCTTCCCATCCTTCGGACCCGCTGAGTCGGACCCACCTGATATCTCTAACATCGTCTATAAACACTGAGTCCACTTTACCGAGGAGTTCGAGGTCGCGTCGTCATTCCGTTCAGATTCAAGCTCACATTCTTCCCCTGACGGAGGAAGCGATGGGAAGCGGAAGGCAGCCGAGAATCTACCTATTCCCGAACAAGACGAGTCCAAGCGAGAAGGATGCACAGGAGGAGCAGGAGCATCAGTAATTTTTTTTCGTCAAGAGTAACTGGTTCGATTTAGCCATTTTGTTGAACTTCATTTTTTTTAATCGTTCACTTAAATAGTCAGTTAGAATCCTTACAGAACATTTTCCTCATTACGAAATGGAGCATGTTTTTTTTGCTTTAAGAAAAATGTAATCAATTGAATTTTAAAGCGAGAAATCTGGTAGTATAATGAATTTTTATTTATTTCCAACAATTTGTTAACAATTTCTGCTCTGTTATAAGATTTTTTTGGCATTTGTTGTGTCAACTAGAGAAGCTATGTAATAATGAATGAACTCACGCGGTGAAAATTCTTTGAAAAATTGTATGAAATGTGTAGGAATTGTATAAATTAATTTGTATGTACGTACTGTTTTTGATACGTGTTACATTATGATTCTTACTTGATATAATATGTTTCATCCTGTTTAGAAATATATATTAAATGTTAAATTATTACGAAACTAAAAGTATTATGAAAGAATAATGTTGTTTGTAGAAAAATGAATCAAATGGTTATGCACAATTGGCAACAACAATTGGGAATAAAAACATGTTTAAAAGTTCTTTGATAACTCTGTTTAGGCATGACGTGGTTGACTGATGATTAGTATTGTGTAAAGCTTCATTATTATTATTGTTATTGTTTTAATGAGAATTTTGCGCAACTTTCTCTCCAGATGCCATGTTCCCATTCCCGTTTTCCATCTGCACATTATTAACACGGTTTTCCATCTCCACCGTAACATCATACTCCTTCCTGTAATTCAAGATTCACGATTAGCTACAAATTACCTAAGCATTTAGCTGCTCATATGATGAAATAATAAAACACATAATTATTATCATCATGTCTGAAGAAGGTAGGTTGCTTACGTTCCAAATCGCTCTCCATCTTCCATAGTATCGGGCAATCGTTTTCCGAAAGTTTCCGGGATTAGTAGTGACAACAGCCCTGAGATCAAAGATGCAGCTCCAAATAGCAATAAGGGTAAAGGTTTCCAGAGATCTCCCTATAAAAAACCATGGCATGATATAGATACCAAATGAATTATTGAAAAGACATTTTTGATTGCTCCAAAATTGGGGTACAATACGAACAACCACTTCATTAAAAACTGCATGGTCAAGTGTCCACCACCTACGACTTACCAAAGGTAAAAGATTGTTTGCAACTATCCCTCCAACCCTGGCGCACATTGAACTAGCTCCAACTCCAGTATTTCGAATAACAGTTGGGAAGCTTTCGGCTGAGAATATGTAAATAACACCATAAGAGGCAGTGATGCACATTTTTCCTATCATGGCGAAAGATATAAGGGCCCAGTTGTATTCTAGACGTGCAAAATAATTCGGATTATTATTTTTTCAGAAATCAATCAGTGGACAATTTTTTGTAAAACAAAAAAGTTCAACTCCAGCAGGAAGATTTGCTGCGATATTTAGTGTAAAATACAAATACCTTCACTATCTGGTAGGAGAGCAGAAGCTGCCATGAATGCCCCACCTGCCAACATGCATCCACAAAGCACAATTTTTCTCCCAAACCGGTTAAGACTGAAGAGGAGAAACAAGTAGGCTGGCACTTCTACAGCTCCAGCAATGGCAAAGTTAATGTAGTCATTTCCCCCGAGATTAGATGTATTCAGAGAAAGTCCGTAGTACACTCCGCTGTTGACAAACCAGCAGAAGAAGATGTTCAGGGAGCGGAATGCCATGCGTCTGTACCGCAGCAGGTCCAGCACACTTGCAGACTCTTTTGGTCCTGACGGCTCGTCAGCCAACTCTTGCAAAATCTCGTCAGAGAGGGTCACTTTGTTTTCTTTGGCAACTTCCTTCAGGATAGCATTTGCTTCCGTTTTTCTACCTTTTGCCAGTAGCCACCTTACTGACTCCGGTAGAAACCTATATAAATAAATATATAACATCTTCGGGGTATATGCAACGTCGTCTAAATAGCCAATTGTGATGCGAGCATGACGACATGACACCCTTGATGAAGATGTCCATTTTATGAAGAAATTAATTACCAGTAGTAACTGAGGAACGCCAATCCAGGCACGGACAAGGCAATCTGGAGCATTTTCCAGTCGCTGATTAAATACGCCATGACGGCAGTAACGAGATAGCCGGCGGTGAAAAAGAGCTGACATACGACTCCAACAAAGGTTCTCTTTGACGGGCCAACCATTTCCATTGCTGACATCATTTTGAACATAATACACACAACACATAGTTTTTATGGCGTCTTGTAACGTAGGTATACTAAAAATGAGTTGCATTTTGGTTTGACTTTCTTTTGCATTATTATTATTATTATTACCTATGACAAATCCTACCAAGAAAATTCCAGATGTGCTTGAGCCCACAATCATCCTCGCAATTACAAAAGTCCAATAATCCGGCGCAATCCCAGCCAAAATGCCAAAGACCACTTGGAGAACTAGAGATAAAAAGAAAATAGGCCTTCTTCCAACTCGGTCCGACAGATCTCCGAATAAAATGGAGCCTATCAGGATCCCAATCATGAACAGGGTTTGAGCTTGAGTGTACAAAAAGTTTCGGTCGCATACAAGATCATACTGAAATTGAAAGCAAAGGGCCAGGAAACAACTATTACACCCCATTCCAAGTACTATATTATGAGTATTATGACTAACTGCGTGTATTCAAAAGAATCATCGTCACTTACATCAATTCTTGCACTGCTTTTGTACTTGGAATAGTCGAAAACGTAGTCCCCATTACATTTTACTGTGGCTGTTGTGGGCTTTCCCGATTCAAAATACTGTGTATCATTAAAATCTACGTGTAGTCGTTCACAAGACTCGACTTTATCATTCGTCATAGGGAACGTCATGTTGAAAGGAATCCCATGAGGAAGGCTGTCATACACAGCATCATTTTCATTTTCTATCGGCAAGCGGCATCTGGAGTGTTGTCACCAATAATGGTTAGTTATTATAATCATTCTTAATTAGTACATTCTAGTAATTTGTCATTATTAAAGTAGGTAGGTTCTTATTAAGTTGTGCGTCTCTAATTATTATTGGCCTACCTGTAGTCCATTTTGGCTCCAAGGAACACCCACGCCAGTTTGTGCATAGCACAACAAATTGCTGGGAGACATAGTAAGAGATATACCCGCTTTTGATACCGGCCAAAGTCCCCAATTATGGGGAACAAGCTGTCAAATCTCATCTTGTTCTCTGGCTGCTCACTCTGACTTGGGCAACTGGGCCGCCTTCCACCACTCTTCTTGTCACCAGGTTGAGGTTGAGGTGCTGACAAATTAAGATTACAATCGTCGTCTACAGGCTTGAACTCTGGGCAAAAAGGGTCATTCCGAGTTCCCGAGTCGTCGTCACCCTTCCCAACAACTTGTCCGTCTGTGCGTATCTGTGCGACAGCATTCAAAACACTGCCAATCTCAGTGCTTCCCTTCATTTTGAGGTTGTTATTATTGTAAAGATTTCTCTTGCAAGCGATAATATAAATGTTTTTCATTCAACGTAAGCGTCGCAAGAGTTTCATGCATGGAGGCTCACGCATTAGATTAGTCACAAAAATAGCACATAAAAGTTCCAAAGTACTTTTTTCATTTATTCAGAAGAAAGGGAAACGAGGCGAGTTGACAGAGCTGGAAAAGCACTGAAAGTTAGTTGACACAGACAGACATTAATAATCAGGTTAATTTTTGGCTAGTCTAGCTAGTGGTTCATATCGGGATGAGCTGAAGCGTTGAATCATGCAAAAACGAGGAGAAAAAAACAAGTAATAAAAGTAAATATTATTATAGATAGTTTATAGTTAATAGTAGATAGATATTATTATGACGTCTGTTTTTGCACAAAATATTATCAAGCTTTGTATAAAAAAAACTAAAAAAACGAGTTGACAACGAGAAATTGCATTCAAAGGTTTAACCGTAATATTATTGGCCACAAGATATTATTTATTCACGTCATGATTATAATTGCATACGATTGCAATTGCAACCGGGATTGGCAATGACCCATGATGTGCGTTTTTTGCATGCTTGACTGCTCGCTCTACGCCCTTCTCTTCTATCAGTTAAATGAAGGTTTTACATTACATATTTTAGCTGATCATCGTGAGTGCAATTATAATTCTTATGATTAGGTTTACAAATCTTTCATTCCAGCTCAAATTCAATCCATAAACCACATAACATAACATGCTATACATACTATGTATATCCCCCACGGGAATGGTTTGGTGGAGAATAAAATATATATTTATATAAGTTTGATACTCCCTTTTTATAAGTTAAGCACGTCCTACCTGGAATTCCAAGTGAATGATTATTAACGAATTTTACCTAAATTGCTTAATTCCTAATTGGTTCAATACGGATTCTTTGCGAATGAATATTGTTATATTTAATGATGATCATATATAGGTATGCTTCTTTGAGTCTACGATATTGTGAGTTTTAATTGCTTATATGGCTGGTCTGGTCGATTAGTCGCAATAGGATTAAAGCCATGTTAAAAATTTGCATTCTTCCCTTGCTATCACCTCAAGTCACAGTCGTGACCTAAAACCATGGAAAACCACACTTACCATTTTATTATGTAAATCCATTTTTTTCTGTAATCCTCAGTAGTCACTAGCAAATCACAGCATTTCCATATCTAATTGACTCTGCGTAAGGACAGTAAAACTTCAGTTCTTTTGCTATCCAGTGGTTTTCAATTTTCGAATTCCGGAATTTGTAGTGTATAGCTTATAACACAAATAAACTAGTGGATCACCAACCAGGGTAAAAACCAAAACCGAAAATTCCAGTCGAACAGTTAGCCTTGTTATGATGATGGACGCTCATCAATGCTATAACTTGAATTATGGATCACGCAGATCGATCAACTTGATCATCAAAACTGATTTGTACATTTGGGGATTTGCGCTTTATTATTGAACGAATAAATCCGTGTCAAACAAACATTGTATTTTATTCTCCATCCTCCCTCTATGTTTAAAAGTCAGATTGTCACTCCCTGAATGAATAATACAGGAATTGACAGGCAGGACATAATATATTGTTCTGCTTAATCAGTCATTCGACTGTATAAGCTGTCAGATTAATTTCAATTCGGAGCCATATTAGCCAAGATAAGAAGACAAGCCGAACGAGGAGAAGCCTGTAAAAATGTAATCTTGTTGTGGCACGCGTCTCACTCATCCACACCTTGTTTTCTTAGGTTATATATTATATTATGCATTCACAATCGACAAACTTCTTTTAACCCGTCCCCATCCTCCACTACCAATCATCTTAATACAGATCAATTTTCCTGGAGAATAAGTATTTGGCATTGAAAAAGTAATGAAATAGGCTCGTTAGGCCGCCGGTGTAAAACCAAATCCAGCTTTTGTAATGATCTGGTATATAAGTAGATTGGATTTTTGGATCCGTATTTTGTTTGCGGACATTCCACAATTCACATTTACATACAAATACACGGTATATACCTTCTCTGTTCGTCTGTTTCTCATGCTGCCAGTCAATAAAAACGTAAAAATAGAGACGGTCGTTGTTGATATTGATTGGCGATATGATTGACAATGCTGGTGAAATAATCCACAGAGATATGATATTATATTGGCAGGCTAGACGACGGAGAATACATGAATAACAAGGTGTTTATGAATGAACATGATCGTAAACACTATAAAATTTGGTATTTATTTAACATGTCTTCCTCGTTTATTTGCCCAACGGCTATAATTACGATGGGTACATAAAACTTTTAGAATTATTCATGTTTTGTGTCGGGCGCTGATTGAATGCGGTAAAATTCTGTTACCATGCAAGGTCTTAGCTTGTACAAAATTCAATAGGATGAATGCAATAATATGCAATTGATATTCATGGCAAATGAGCCGGTAGCATTGTAAAAAAGTAACCGAATTAAGGAATTCCTTCCCTGAGCGTCCATCCATCAACAAAATCAAAAACTCAGATTGTCAGATTGGAAAATACAGTCTGAAGCTTTGCTTTTTGTCCAATTTGAATGTATAAGTCGTTATTATGTAAAGTTGGAGTCACTAAAAAAGTAGGTTAATTCTAATTCCGATATACTACATTATTTTTTGTTTTCGTCTTTGCGTGGTGCTTTGATGGTGATGTGATGATGTTGCGTACTTGTAGCGTGTACAACAGTAGTACAATATTAGGCTACACATGCATATCTAGGTACTTATTGTTAGATTATGATGGGCTTGACGACTCTGACCCTTCCTCGAAGTATACCATTCCAGCTCCCTGTGTGCCTTTGGAAATTTTCCTAAACTTTTCCAAATATCTGTGCCAAATGAGAAATAACTCCCTAAGGCCTCTTGCCTCATTCATTGACATCAGGAAGCGTGAGGAGCTAGGTACTATAGGTGCTTTTTGGTCAGAACAGACACCATTGTCAACCTTCGCTTCACTGTCTGCTGCACCTGCTGCAGTACCTGCACCTCTCTACAGCAACAATGCTTCAGTAAGCTTTTAGGTTTGTACTATATGCCATATGCCATGCCAGCAAACTCTAAAAACATTTGTGTCGTTTTCTCTAGTAGAACACAAGTAATTTAAAAGCTTTTTTTACCTACGTATATATGAATATTATCAGAGTATGTGCATCTTTTGTCATTTTCTTTGATTTGATTACTTGATTCCATATTTCAATGCTTGTTTGTACTATGACTATGCATGCTATGAGTTATATCCTCTGAACAATGCAACAAATGTCAATTCAATCAATGAATAGTTAAAATTGGCCTTTGCTAAATATCTGCCATGGAATAAAGGATTTTTTTGTAACAACAAAAAGCCACATAGACGTGTATCCAGCTAGGTAATGCTTATTATGTGCACCATGTATTAGTATGTACACATTATACACATTCCAGTACGGAAGCAACTTCCAATATATAACATTTTGCTGGAAAACGCAGCAAACATAAGGGGATGATAGGACACACACAGCACGTGCATCTTAAAAATTAAGCTTCATTACAAGACAAAACACTTAAAAATAGCCTTTCGTGCCAAGCCGGCGTGACTACGGACAGTAAAATTTTCCACTTGAAATGGAAACTTACATGAATATTCCAATAAGTCACATAATCACATTAGATCCTCACTTGCCACACATTTGGCTGGGCTGGTTGTTGGCGAAACTGGGGTCGTCTCGATGAAAGGGTTTTTACAATTTATTATTAAGTACAATTGCAGTTGGAGTTGGAATGAGTAATCCACGCACGTTGGTCTCGCAATATAACATGCGTATCCTGCGTATTGCCGGTAGCTTTGTAGATATACAATATTGCACCCAGAGGATTATATTGGAGGAAAAGATGAAATGTATGGCTCGTAACGACCTTTTTTTAGAGCTCACTCAAGTTTTAGTTAAAATCTCGTTAATCATTTGTACTACTGAACCACAAACGTAATTTGGTCCTCGACTGTGGTTTTAAAATAGCGAAGACAAGGTGCA
>JAANSN010000531.1:0-55635 GCA_036850665.1 Dicranocentrus wangi
GAATATGAATCACTGCACGAAATACAGATTTAGGTACTTTCGCTTTGGTCGGCATAATCAACACGGGATTAGTCCGTCTTTTAAACAATAGAGTTTGGGTGAAGAAAGGGTTCCCTAAAAAAGGATTATCCCTTCTTATCAGCCTTCTTATCGTCTTCGAAATCGAACGTCGGACAGGCATACATAATCCAGTCACACATATGAAATTTTAAGGTGCTACCATTGATTGCACATCAACTACCGAAAAAGGACTTGCTAACCTGCCGAATTGTGTCAAAATCTTGGAAGAGTGGAGTTGACAACCTTTTGCAAACTTTGTCTACCGATCCCTTTCCTCCCTTTGAGTACACCCGGGCGCTTCACTGCATGTTTAAAACGCACATCGACTTGGTAGGCACAGGAGACATTTTACGATTCGTGGAGGGTGTCCAAGGTCACACTGGAAATCCGCTTCCATCCCGTTCCCTTCGAGTGGATCCCATGCAGTGTAACTTCTTGCGTGGTTTGGTGGCTTGCGGTGCCCTCCAGCAACAAGTGGGCCAACATGTTTGGAATTGTACAATTCATTTGCCACCATTGGGTCAAATGCGTAAGTTCCAATATACCTTTTACCTCTAGTAGTAAGTAATCACAGTCTTACAATTTTAAATTCGCTGGTGTTAATGTGTATGGGTAATCTAAATTACAGCCTATCAACTTTTCTACCTGATGGAGTTTATGAGCCGCTGTCCCAATCTCAAATCCCTATGCGTTTATCACACTAATCGAGGTCTCCCCGAAACGGAATATTTCTATGAGGAATACAGAGATGTATTGCGACAGCTCCCTCGACTAAACAGTTTGCACACATTGAAACTTCGATGCTACTCTCTCCACCCTGAGATCTCCGCGGAATTACTGCGCAAACACCAGGACCAATTGAAGACAGTAATGGGTCCATCGCCTATTCTCCTCAAGAGCCCACTGTTCCAGCACGATGTCATATCACTCCAAAACTTGAAATGTCTTTCCATCCAGCTTGTCAACCGGGCCGTGGTGAACAACCTCACCGTGGCCGATTGGCCTCTGGAAAGGTTGTCCTTGTTTCAGCTGGAGAGAGGCATTCGATCTAAACCTATAACTGCACAAAGCTTCTTCCTCGCTATTAATAATTACGCTGCTACCCTTGCCGAGTTCCGGTTGGGATTCAATTTGAAAGTTTTGGCTGAGGGGGACCAGATTACAGATTCGGAAGTCAATATCAAGTATTCCAAGATGCGAAACTTGAGAACTCCTTTTGTAAACTTGAAGAATGTGGAGCTATTGTCGACAATCCTTCGAAAATGCCCGGAGTTGAAAGTTTTGGAGATTACGAATTCCCCGAGTTTGAAAAAGATCAAGTCATCCGGTCTCCAGAAAGTGGAGGTGTTTCTGAAGCATTTGCCAAAGTTGGATACAGTCCTGTTCCTTAAGACGAATTGGGCTTTTTGTGAAACTGGGACTAAAATTCTGTACGAGTATACCCCAAAAGCCACAAAGTAAGTTAAGTTTAAGTTAATAAAATTAAATAATTAAGTAATTGTGACTGAATGACATTTGAGGGAGGAACTCATGTTAAATGTATTATGTCAAGCTTTCGGACAACAACTAATTAAATAATGTTCATTATTATAGTTACTCCTAAAAATCGTGTCTAGAGTCTAGATGTGCTATGAAAATATGGGATGAACAATATTATTGTTGTTATATATCAAAATCTGTTATTTTGCACTAAAAACTATAATGAATTGACAAGTGCCGCGATGTGGTTCCTTTTTAGTAGCAATGTACACTTAATACGGCGTTAAAACTTCATGTAAAATGTATTACGCATCTCACATACGATTTGGCTGCAAATTAAATAGGTATGTCGAATTGTCGAGTCGAACCCATAGCATAGCATAACAGCGGACAGTAAATGATGTCGAATACACCTTGAGCATAACCATAAATTAGATATATATGTAAAAATACCATTACTATATCCCTAACAGAATGTAATTTATATCTCAAAGAAATGATAAATTATCCAGTTTCTTTAATCTTCAGTGAATAAATATTGCTGTATTCTACTAATAATAAATGAAACGCGGTATAAAAACCAATGTCAAACTTGCAATACAATATGTTATCTACGGCGAGTATTACATCTACGACTTAATGTTAGTTTCTGTCGCACTCTTCGACGAACTCGCTGTTGATGCTGTAATTGCTCGCTCAGCATCCTTCAAGGCTTGTTTAGCGGTAGACAAAACTTTACTTTTGTGCAGTAGCTCTTCCTCCATCTTTTGCACTTTATGTGATAAAGCATTATAACTATGGCAAGTGGATTGGGAAGTAGCAATCATGCGTGGCGAAACTGAAGTTGAAGCACTTTTGTCATCTGAAAATAGGGCAGTATTAAACCATTCAAAGATGAACTATCTATCTATCTATGACCATTAAGGTCCTTGGAGACTTACTGTCTACTGACGAAGAATAATAATCAACTTCTTGGAATGTCATTACCTAAAAATGCCTTGAGCCTCATTTCAGTACTCTTTGCTCGTTTTTCCGCATCCTGTAGACGACTCTCATAGGAGTCGACTGTGGAGCATTTATCCATGTACAGACGCTGGTACTTTTCCGTTTCCTGTTCTAAACTTTGAACTCTGTCCAGTAATTTTCGCTTTTCATCCATTAAAGCACTTACTGATGACTAAAGGCACAAAACAAAGGACGAATTTTTGATTCTTCTTGCAAGGCAAGAGTAGTACGAATTCAATCAATTACATACTAACTACGTACCTTAAGACGTTCAGAAGCCGCTGCTCTTGGATGTAACGACGACTCTGATCTACTCTTGAGCCTCACATTCTCTGTCTGAAGCTTCTCAATGACTTGCTTCAAGGCAGTAATTGTGCGTTCCAGCTCCCCGAGTGGTCGTTGTGACAAAATTTTCGCTGAGCCAGGTCTCTGGCCCACTAACGGCTTACCTGCCTTAAGGGAATCTACAATTCTTCCAAAACAAATTAGCAATGGTTAAAGCAGGATATTAGTGAAAGTTACTGGTTTGGGATTCTCGGTTATAAACAACCGGTTGAACTGTGACAACATACTTCTGTAGATGTTGAACACGATCTCGTAATCTAGGAGTTTCGAGTTGCAATTGCTCGATTTGTAATTTTAGATGCAAATTCTCTTCTTCCAGTCGAATTACTTCCCTCTGAAATTCCGACTCTTTCGTTGCCATTTTTTGAATTTCTTGTACAATTTGTGGATCCCCCTAAGCGTTGTGTAAAAATGCTTTATTTAAATATACTAATCAGACGCTTTTTTAAAGTTACAATCCAACCAACACTAGACTGATACCTTTTGTGCAATTTCATACGCTGTGAGTTGTTTCTCCTGTGTAACAATTCTCTCCTTAAGACATCTAATTTCCATTTTAAGCTTTTCTATTTCCTCCCGTCCCTCAAATTCAGTTTTCTCTACAAGTTCCTTCGTGTCCTGAAGCTCCATCTGAAGCTTTGCTAGTTCCCCTTGAGCCAAGATGTAGTTTTGGTGGTAGGACGCTGATGGAGCGGACCCTTCAGAAATATTATCCAAAGAAGACTTTGACAAGGAGTTTCCATGAAGGCTATGACTGTGACTGTGATGGGATCTCAGTTTCGAATCTAAAATCATTTTCTCCTTTTCCAATCTATGGATAGATGCTTTCAAAGCAGTTAACAGTTTTTCAAGCTTCTCATTCTCCAGTTCCACCTCCTTCACCCGACTTTCTAACTTTTCCTTGTTCTTTTTCCACTTTTTGCTTTCTTCCCACCGCGCAACACTTTCTGCCGTCTGTAAGTGCAAAAGATACAGAGCTCCATATACGATGATATCATGCAACAACTCAACTCCTGATTGATTTTTAGAATCTGCACATTTCCATAACCATTCCTCACCTTTATTTTTCGAATTTCCTCTTCATTCCTTTTGGCGTGTAATTCTTGTATGTCCTTGTCCAACTTTATCTTATCATCCTGAAGCTCCCGGTATTTCATACGTAAATCTTCTAATTCCGTAGATACCCCTGAATTGTAGTTGACAGCTTTCGATTTGCTTATTCTTAGCTGGAGATTGGAAATCTGAAAGTTGGTCAAACAACGATGAGCATGCATGACTAGCGTGACATTTTTTAAGAATTCAAGTTTCAACAATGTATTTAACCGTCTTTAGATGCTTGGAAATCTCCTCCTTCAATGTTTCAATTTCCTTTTCTTTCGTCGTTAGTAAACTTTCGAAATGGGATTTCTCATTGAATGTTGTGCTCTAATAAATAACATAAAGTGCTAAATGCATAAAAGTTGTATTCTAATAGTCGAATAATGATATTATGCAGGTATAACACTGTGACTGTGTAAGGGTACCTTAAGCGTTTTTAAGTACATTCCTATTTGCTTATCCTTTTCTTCTAGTTCTTTTTTCAAGATAGAGACCAAATCTGAGACGGAGTCTCTGTGTTGAACTAACTTGCTGGCATCAAATTGATCCTCTGCTTTCTCCAGCTTATGCTGCGTTTCCTATAATTCGATCGAGAACCATTTCAGGTATTGAACACCTTACATAATATTCGTATTCATATCGCAAGTAACGTGGATTGAAATTTACATAATGCTCCAAGTTCTTATCTTAAGCGTACTTTTCTTGGAATTCTAGCAACAAAATGACGTAACCTGTCTATGCACGCCGCATGCGTTTGGTTGGTCCCTTTTATACGGCCCAATTGAAAACATCCGAGTCGCTTTGCTACTCATCCTTCCTCTTCTTTACACATTCATTCATACTTTACTTACCTTACAGCAAATCAATATGAAACTGACGATCAGATACGCTACGAGATTATTATGCAGTACAATTATTGTAATTGGGCGTATAGCGTATCTTTTGTTCAGTTAGTAGCAATAAAATCAGTTCGATTCTAACAAATAACTTTGGTTGGCGTGCTTGTTGTATGCTTTAGCATTTAGCACAGTTAATATTTATTTGCTGTATATAGGTCAAATCCACGCTACTTGTTCATGAAAAATGGGATTATGGAATGTTTAATGAGAATTCAACGTCTATGCAGCATTGCCTTCAACTTTCTTCTCAAACTTTGCACTTCCTCGACAGCCTCTGCTGAAAAATGGTCTCGGGCCTGTTCCACTTCTTTTAATCGTAATTCTGCGGTGCAGCGCCAGCGATGAGCGTCACTCCGGGCGGCCGTCAACTGGGAAGCGACATTTGCTAGAGTATGTTGCAACTGTGTCACTTCATCTTCCAGTTCATGAATTCGTGTGAGTTGGTCTTTAATTGTGCCTTCAATGCTCGTGCTGTCCTTTACTGGTTGACTTAGGGTGGACTTCATTCTAAGAAATGTTATATTATCTTTCATTCCAGGAATGTACCATCTTGAAATGGTAGAAATGTACCCTCGTAAAACTCCTACTAACATATACACACTCTTTTTACTTCAGCATATTATAATTAAAATATTTGTACTCAACCTGGTGAAAGCTTGCTGCTGTTGATGAATCGTCAGCTGCAGCTGCCTCATTTCCTGCACATGTCTCTCGGATGCGTTTGTCATTTCAGTGCGTACTTCAGCTAGAAGTTTCCGGTACTGAACGATACTCTCATCTTTTGACTTTAATCGATCCTGCAGGGACACTATTGTCTCCCGAGCCACCTGGTAAAAGCAAGTGCATTGGTATTTTTGTAAAACATGTATCACATGCATAACTGTCTAAAACTTAGTCAAAAATCTTACAGCTAGAGCTTCTTGAAGATCAGAATAAGCAGAGGAATGATCGTCTTCGGGATGGACGGGTTGCATGGTTTGAAAACCATGGATAAGTCCATCCTTCGCCCTCAAATCACTTTCCAACTCCCGTATTCTTGCTTTAAGGCCATTCATCATTTCCGATAGATCTTCTTTTTCCTTTACGTATTTCTCGGTAACATCTTCTATTACAACACCACCTTCTACATCATCTGTCTCAGTTTGTGCTTGTGCATCCGCTTTCAAATACAACCGAACACTTTCCTCTACATCTTTCGTAACCTCCAGAAGTGGACCCACATTTAGTAGTTTGTCCTCAAGCAGCTTGACCGTGTGTCGTACAACCTGTAACGTATCGTGCCACTCAAGTTGTGAAGGTGTAGCGGCACGTCCTCCGTAGTGATCTTGTTGAGCTGGATCACTTTCGGGGAAATCAGGTCTCTTTCTTCGAGATTCCTTTAGTTCCCAAATACGTTGCTTTAGTTCTGACATGATTTCTCCCAACTTTTCCTTCTCACGGCTAATCCTTTGAGTAACATCAACTTCCGAAAACTCTGAATCTAGTGGGGGTGTTAAAATCTCTGTTTGAATCTCTGCATCCATGAGTTCTCTAATTTCCCTTTCTTCTCCATTCTGGAGAGCTTCCACATGCCGAAGCTTTTCCTCGTATACTTTTATTGTTGATCTTGCTTCCATCAGTTCAGCCCGACACTCCTTCTCTTCTTGTCTGAATTATTAATGAATTACGTTACAATCATAATCATATCTCACAGGTCTAGTCGTCTAGTGCAGCGGATTGTATAAGTGAATCTTCATACATTATTATTTACCTGATTCTATGAAGATCTTCCCTGAGCTGGGTGCACTTGCCTTCCAAATTGCAAACTTTCAAATGGAAGCTAGTTACCGGATATGGATAGTTAATAATTCCTCTTGCCGACATTTCCCGTAAAAGGTCTTCCAACACCGGGGATTGAATAATGACATCGGAGGTTCCTTCATCTGAAAAAGATTCCAACGTACATGTGTATTACTCTTCTTTTTTATGGCAGTACCTTTCGCTTTCCTTTTACCTGTAAGTTTATGCATAGCATCAAGGATCTCCTGCAGTCCTTTTCGAAGTGCTGTATTTTCCTCCAAAATGATTTCATATTTCTGCTTCCAGTCCTCAGGTTTGAAATTGACTACAGTGGATGCACCCAAATTCGACAGAGCATCCACCGGTTTCGGCGAGGAAACACTTCCGCCGTCAGGTCTATCTCGTTCCACCAGCGCGATGCCACCTTGAGGTGGCATTCCATCGACAATATTGTGCTGCTGATGGAGTTCATATAGTGCAAGCTGTTTTCTCAGAGAATAATTCATCGTTTTCAAGTGAACCAAATTGTCCTCCAAGTGGTTGACTTTGGATCGCAGAGCAATCACTTCGTTCTTTCTACTTCGCAAATACCGCTTTGTTTCCCGACTGACGTCCACATCCCGTTCCAACCCGAGTTTTTGGCGTAGCATTTCATTTTCATCTTCAAAGTCGTGTACTTGCATTTGCAAAATGTTAATGTCTTGAGTCACAGCCTCGACTTGTTTATCTCTGATACGAATTTGGTTCTTCAAATCCTTTATTTCCGAGATGGCCTCGGGCAATCCATATTCCCCAGATTCATATGCGTGAATCCTGGCAAGGAGTGCAGCATGTTCGGAGGACTCCACCTCGGCTTCTTGTTCCACTAATTTTAATAGCTGCTCTTTCTTTACCAACTTCTCTTCCAACTTTTTTATGCGGGATTGCAACGATTTCACCATTTTCTCAGTTTTCTCTGCGTTCTCCGTCACGCTCAGTTTGGACTGAAGTTGTTCGATGAGCTTAATATTGGAGTTTATTTCGTCAGTTGCTCGTGACAGTTCGTCGTTCAGCTGAGAAATTTGTTTTTCTCGCTCGATGACTTTCTGCAATAATGTACAGACAGCCAGACGGTGTTAAAGAGTTCAAAAATAATTAGGGACCCCAAGACTTTTAGGATATTCCTTTACCCCTTGAAGCTGTCGAATTGTGGAACGCTCAGAGTCCAGCTGCATATTTGGAATTTGTGACATTAGCGTTTCTACCTTGGAGTTTAGCATGTTAATTTCTTCGTCCTTTTCCAACATCATTTTCTACAAACAGGGAAAGGCATAAAATAAATTAATTAATTAAGTCATCTTACAATGAAAATAACAAATTGGCAGTGATGAATACCTTCCAAATGTCTACACGTATGTCCACAGCTTTGCACAAATTATCCAAGTACTGCTCGTGTCGTTCCTTAAAACCCATAAGGTCTCTTTCCTTAATTCTTAATACAGTTTTCTCTTCTTCAAGTAACCTGATTTGCTCATCAGCATTTTCTAATTTGGATTTCATGTTGAAGTGCTCATTGGCCATTGTTTCTATTTGCTTGGTGGCATCTTCCAGGTTATCTCTAAGCTGAGAAAGTTTGTCTTGAAGTGTGGATTTGTCTTCATCAAGCCTCTGCAAGATTGAAATAAAGAAATAAGAAGAACTATTGTAAAAATAAACTTCTGCAAACCAAATCAAAAGCTGTATAGGCTCCCCCTTACATCAATGTCTTCAATAAGCTGTGAAATCTCCCTATTCTTTTGAACAATGACAAGCTCGTAATTTTTTGAAGACCCGTGGTGGTGGTGATGTTCCGAATGAGTTTCCCCATTTTGGTCCGAGTGTCCATGTCCGCTTTCACTGCCACCGGGACTATAGCTCCCACCTCTACTTCGCATCTGGGCTTTGTACTCGTCTAAAGTTCGCTTGTACTCCTCGGCTTCTAGTCTAAAATCCTCCACTTCCCGTTTCAATTCCACTTTGTCCCTCTCTAACTTTTTAATTTTGTCCATTGCTTTCTCATTTTCGAGACGTTCATCCTCTAGCTCTCGGTCCCTTCTTGTTAAGTCCCTCTGTAGTCTATCTATTCTACGATTAAATTCTGCTATGTCGAGATCGCTATCATTTTCTACCGTGCTTTCCCTGACTCCACCACCACCAGACCTTGTACGGTCTCTGTCCCTGCGTGGCCTTTTCTCCGGCGTCTCATTATCGTTATTGTCCCTTTCGACCTCTCTGCTTGGCTTCTCTGAATTGAAAAAATTACGCGGACGTGCTCTTGGACGTTCCATTGTCTGTGTCGTGCCGAAACATGCACCTGTATCAAAGTAATTACAGAGGGTACGTTAGTGTACATAAATTAATATGGCATATAGTACAACATATACAGGCCATACAACCGTTGTAGCAAAATCAATAACGCCATTAAATCAGTTTGTGCACGTTTTTACCCTTTTTCATGGATTTTATAAAACCTACAAACGCTTCCTAGGCTTAACGAACCAATTACATGTATGTACTTACGTATAGGCGAGCATTCTTTTGCTTACCTAGTAAATTCTGAAATTAATGCGTAACTTGTGACACAAAATTCCCGTAGGATTTATTAATCCAGTCAATCTTGTCGTCGTCACGTGCTTGCTACATCATCATTGCCACTCCATTACCCACATAGTCTACGGCAGAGTTGTTGTGCCTGAGATAGATGTACGTGAAAATCAAGACCTATATAGTTTTCACTTTTCCACTGTAATCCACTTCTTAGTCGATTGCATTGCGATACAGATTTTTAAAGAACCTCTAAGAAATCAAAAACAGTCTAGCACATCATTCTTACAAAACCTAAAGACATTTATGAGGCACATTATGGAAAGAATGACAATGAACGTTAGGACAGAAGAGGAAATTCATTAGCACAACAATGTGCAAGGAATAATAATGTTGGCCATTCCCGTGTATTTGTTGCTACGGAAGACACATACATAAGTGTGCATGTGACTATGTAAGTCCGCCCGCACGGATGTCGTGAAAAACTAAGCATGAAAATATATTTGCAGGGGTGTCTCCTACATGCCTGGAGGTTCAACGCTAGCCATTTACAACTGGCTTTTTACGTTAATAATGTCACGACAAACTAATCAAGAAGATCGACGAAGAACTGGTGGATTGGTACCTAGTACCTGCAAGTACTCTTTACTACTGTTTTCAGGACTTGTTCCATGACCGACTCATTTGGTTGTCTGATTGTCATGCTATTGATTTGCACGCTACCCAATTACCACTACTCGTCGTTCGTCGTAGACGAAAATGCCATGTTTGGTGTTTGGCAAAATGGCACTGCTTGGCAACAAATAGCTGAGGCAGGTGGAGGTGGAGGTGGTTCGACTCACTTGCCCAGTACCGTACCTGTTCACTGTCCAGGTGCACCTGCACACTGTACATTATGAAAGTTCCATACACCATACGCTTCACATTCGCGTTTTCCAGCCAGCTTGACTTGTATATAATGTTTGTTTATGGATGTTATCATTGTGACATGACTACTTTACATTCTCTGACAGTATATCTTTTATAAGGAACATGCCTAGCGGATACAGTGCTCCACATAAGTTTAGTCACAGTCACAGTTAAAACTAATTGAATTGAAATTGCAGTAAAAATTACAATTGCAGCCAAATCCATTATCGTTACGAACTTCCTATATAAGATTTGCTTACGTACTTCAACATTCTCTGCATTTCTGCTCTGCATACGACTTTAAATTGTGATAGCCTACTAACCAACAACAGGACCCAACGAAGAATAATTACTTTGATGCAGTGAATCGTATTTTGCATTCTATAGCATTGTCACAAAATGACCGAAGCAATCCGCCTCATTATAACAGAACTGGCCAAAGAGCCCTTTAAAAAGAATTTCACAGTCATCTCATTCGATTCGTTGCAACCGGAACAGTTACTTCAGGTTAATTTTCAAAATATTTTTAACGCTTGTAATCAAAACTTGGTAGTGAGTGCCTTATGTACAGAATAAAGCCTCTGTGCTATTAAGATGCGTAAAGTTGTTATTCTGAAGCTTATTAAGTAACTGAAAGATGTTACAATCATTACAATTACCAATTCTTATTGTATTGATATAGGTTTTGAGTGATGTTCTCGCAGAATTTGAGGAGTCTAACAAGGTTGATATTCGAGAGGAAGCTCCTGAAGATACAGTTGTGAGAATTCTCAACACATTAAGGCTTTTGAAATACAGACCACCGGAAGACGATCCGTAATTTTCCTGGGGGAATTGCCCTATTCTAAACATTGTACGACCCCTTTTATGAACGAAGTATTCATATTTTATTTTGAAATTCACTAGCTCTGCATTGCGATCCGGATTGATCTCAGGAAGTCCAAAAGTGATACACCCAATTTTATCATGGATTTTGCCCAGAATTCCAGAACTGAAAACCAGGGCGTATTTAGCCAAGTACCTAATGAAGGTGGAAATTCCACAGGAAATCAGAGCTGATATTGAAATTGAGGAACTGTACCAACAGGTAAAGTCAGCATTTAGCTTAATAAAAAAAATTCCCAACATAAAATAAATTTATTTAACAGTATGAGGGTTCGATTGAGCAATTCAAAACAACGCACAGACAACTTGAGACCATGAAAAGCAAGGGATTCACAACGTCTGAAATTCGGAAAGATATAGCGGCGATGGAGCAAGAGCAAGAAAGTGTCACGAGAAAAATTGAAAAGTTAAAGAGACAGGTAATTACAAAGTATCTGATAATGGTTGGTCTCATTATGCCCCACAAAAATTATTCTAAAAAATAAATGTCCCTCGATAAATAAGGTTGAAGGCATGCCCAACATAGAAGCTACTCTGGAAGTCGTAAGAACATTTCGGAAGGAGAAAGAAAAGGCTAGAGAACTGGAGCAGCAACAAGTGTCCCAAACTCAAACATTAAATCAGGCAGAACAACGAATTCAAAGGCTGCAACGGCAACTCAAGGAAATCAAAGCGGCCGCAGCAGGTGCCACGGCGGAAGGGATCCTGCAACGCCTGGAGCAGGACATTGACGTTGCAAAGTATATCGTAAAGGAAAAATTGCCAAAAGAGAGTGAAGTGCGAAGAAAGGAAATCCACATAATGGAAAAGGTATTAAGCGAGGGCGCTATCACTCCGAAGGATTTGGAGGACACTAGAGCCAGGATAGAAAGGGTGAAAGGGGAAGTAAATGATTACGTCATGAAGAAAATGATGAAATCTGACGATGACAAGTTGGCCATGTTCCGACAACAAGGGGCAATTGTGTCGAATAAAAAGTCATCGTTGGTGGAGAAACTAAGTGATCAGAAGAATGAGCTTGGAATGCTGAAAGAGGAGGTTGAAGAGAAACGCAGGATTCTGGCTAACTTACAAGGTGACTCGATTGTCAAAGAAGAGGACTTCAAGGAGTACGTGAAGAACTTGAGGATTAAAAGTACCCGGTATAAGCAGATGAAAGGGGAGATGAATTATCTGAAGGCGGAGTCTGGCGTACTGTCGAAAACGTTGTTCATCCTAGAAGAACAGTTGCAGAGCTCGAATTTAGATCTGGTCAGTAGACGGAAAGCATTTTAGCTGAAGCAAAGTAGTTATCATGTAACTCAAAAGTAATGTGGCTTAAAGATTGGACACGTTGTCAAATATTGTAGAATGCGCTTGAGGCAAAATTGGGAATTAAAGGATTTTCAGAGGTCCAAGGGAATCTGGAAAAGATATCGTCTGAAAAATCCGTGCTGGATGAAAAGAAATCTGAACATTTACAGAAAATGTCGGATACCGTACAGGAGCTACACGAAAAGATTGCTATGAAGAAAGTGGATCTTGCGCCACTGGTGAAAAGTAAACTGGCATTTATTTACATGCCATATATAATTAATCTGACTGCAATCTTGCGGCATACCTACATATACAAGTAATTCATCGGTTCTTATCGTTTCATCATATTCTAGCACTGAACAATGTACGACAAGAGGCTCAAATATTGGGTCATGAACATGAAGCTGCAAAGCGGAAATATGATAGCGCTGTTTCCTCAGTGGAGTCAAGCATGAGCTCGTTGACTAAGGTAGGTAAACAAAACAAAAGTTTTAATTAACCAAAATCGCTCAAATTGACGATTGCGCTAAGCCTTTTTTTAAATCAAAATTTGGAATTAGGAGGTAGATACGTTACGAAAGAACTACGACGAAGATCAAATACGATTCTGCAAACTCCAGGCCGAGTCTGTCGTCTATAAAGTAGAGCTGAAAAAAATGCAGGAGGAACTTAAAGCGTATGCCAGTGCCGGCCAAGGAAATCAAGAGCGGAAGAAGTCTTTCAAGTAAAATATTTTAATCAAAATCAGCTCAGCATCATGTAATGGCCTGTGATATTATCGCTTCCTTAAATAGGGAACAACTCATGGCAAACATAACGGAACAAGAGCGTTTAGGTAAAAGATTGAAAGAGGAGGAGAAAGAAATCACAGAACGGCAAATGGACCGTGTCAACCAAGTGGCAATGTGGAAAGATTTGATCAAGTTTGTCTAAAACTCTACTACTACTTTCACGAGGCATGGCATGAATTATACGAGTTTTATATAAGTTACTATTTAAAAGTTTGATTTTGTGAATAGGCTATTGGAACTCAAAAGGAAACTCAAAGAGACTCAAGATATCCGAAACTAAAAATTATCCATTATCCATCACCTGAAAACGCTGGAAACGTCTTTGCCAGCCACAACTTGCACTACGAACCCGCATGCAATCTTTACAGAATCTATGGCTTAATGATACCAAAGGGCCCACTCTCAGATTACGATTTGGTGATTTGGTATGGACTCCTGACAGTGTGTAGTGTCTAAAAACGTTGAAATTATTTGGCGGAAATGCATACTTCAAGGGAAAATTGACCCTATCGGGTCGCGGAGTTTAATAGGATTTCCAGTTAAAACAAACCAATTTATGCTCGGTTGGTTGAGAGGTTATGAGCTTTGAGTTAAAACAAACCAATATATGTTCGGTTGGTTGAGAGGTTAGGCTAAATTTATGCTCGGTTGGTTGAGAGGTTATGAGCTTTGAGTTAAAACAAACCAGTATATGTTCGGTTGGTTGAGAGATTAGGCTAGAGCAGCACTCACATCTCGATAGGGCTAGGGTAGGTTAGGTTTGATTAGAAATAAATACAAAATATTAGTCTATAAGGTATTTATGGAGAAGGGATTCGCCAGAATATGTACGTATTATACACGTAGTTACTATGGGCAGGCTTCAATTTACACGGGAAATCCCATTACAATCAGCGACCCGATAGGGTCCATTTCTCATGAAGTATGCATTTCCGCGAAATAATTTCAACCTGTTTAGACACTAAATACTGTCAGGAATCCATCCCACATCACCAAATCGTAATCTGAGCGAGGGCCTTTTGGTATATTTGTTCCGAATCTATTATAGGTCTTATTGCTAAATCCTAATTCATCTTTACGCAATCCTTATAAAACTACTACGAGAAGACCAACTAATAAAATTCCACTAAAAATACATTACATCATCCGCATTCCTTGTGTACCACTAACAATAAGTACAAAGGCCATCCATAATAATATGTAATGTTTAATTAATCAATTATGAATACCTATTATATGAATACCAAAAAGAAGGCTTCCTTCTCACATCTCATAATATTCTTGTGTTTCGTGAAACACACAAGAACTGCATACATATACCTACTGCCTACTACATATTACTATCTTCTTTGCGACGTAATATATACGTTGTTTTTGTCGATTGGTACGTACTACATACGTACGCAGTGTATATGTATGTGTATTATTATGATGTGTATGTTTCTGTATGTATATTGATCGGTTGATTGATAAAAACATAGGTATCAACATTAGACAGACACACACCAGGGCAGAGAGAAAGAACTGCACCACCACCGGGACCACCGGTGCGGTTTTATAGAGTAGAAGATAGTAGAAGAAGAAGAACATGTTTTTCATTCAGCACACTTACAATGTTTTTGGTTGATGGTACTCTCGGCAGATGCATCATCATACTCCGGCGGCTGCTGTCACTTTAAATACTAATAAAATTATTATTATAATTTTTAGTAATTTATCAAAGGATTGCACTGAAAGTCAGCGGAAATATATATAAACAATGGGAGTGTGGTGGTGGCTATAGTTAGTGGGTGGTGCAGATTCGCAGAAAAATATATTTATATTCTTGTTTAGGCGTTGTAATTAATTCAGTTCAGTTTACGGAAATAAACTAGTTTTGTGGGGTGGAGTAAACCAGCTGATTATTAACTATCACAATCAAGTGGGCTCTGAGCACATTTTTCGGTTTCCGCACTAGGTCAAAAGTAAGTGGTCAAAAGTTTTAATTCACAAAAGGAAGGATGAATCAACCCACTTCCTCTGGCACTCCCCTGGGCTCAGGGGGACAAGGACCTTCAAATTCATCATCCCAATCCAATCATTCCTCGTCAAAAGTGGATATCGGACTAGTTAATCGTGGAATATGGCTTGTTAAGGTAGTACAGTAAGACACCAGCGTATTTACTATTAAAGTTGTCAGCTGCTAATGGTATAAAAAATTGTTGTCTGATTTTATCTAGGTTCCAAAGTATTTGGCGTCACGGTGGAGTAGAATACCTGGAAATGTTGAAGCAGGCAAATTGAAAATCTACAAGTCGGGTCATGGAGGAAAACCAAAGGTTACACTAAGTTTGAGCGACGCAACCCTTTGTGCCAAGGAAGATGGAGAAGATGATATCCCTAAAGAGCATGATCTAATTGCCACAGCTGTGACTAACCAAACTATGGTTGCTTTTGATTGTGAATCAGGTTCGCCCTCTCAAAGCGTATTCCTCATTACATACACTATCAATCAACGTATTTAAATGAATGTGATGTAACCCACCCAAAGAAAATGGGTTAGGATTAGGATTATTATATATCCTTGATCTTGATGTAACCTTATGGCAAAATGTTTTTTTTATTTCAGGTAATCAAGATGAGGAGACAGAGAAAGTTTCAGTTTTGGGTAAAGTTCACCAAAAACTTGAATGTAGGCCAGTTTATGATGCTAATTACATGCAGCTAAAGAAAACAGCAATTCAACTGGCTTCACAACCAGTCCGCCAGGTTAAGCAGTTGGATCGTGTTGTTCAGTCTTATAAGCCTGTTTCAGACCATAAGAATAATGTAAGCCAAATGCATTTTTTAATTCAGAAAGTTTAAAAACGGAACGTTTCATTGCATTTGATGAAAACTATATGCTATTATCCTTTAGAAAGAGTATGAAGAGCGAAAGAAAGCTGAAGGCAAAAAGGCGAGAGATGACAAGGATAAAGTTCTTGAAATGCTGTTTGCTGCATTTGAAAAGCATCAATACTACAACGTTAAAGACTTGGTTCGTATTACAAATCAGCCCGTCGTAAGTTTTCCAAATAGTCTGAACCGAATTTGTTTCATGAACATGTTTCATGGTATGTATTATGAGTAATTAATTACTCGTAAAATTGATTTTATTTCAAAACAGGGATACTTGAAGGAAGTATTAAAAGAAGTTTGCAATTACTGCGTTAAGAATCCTCACAAAAACATGTGGGAGTTGAAGCCTGAATATAGACACTATAAAGTTGATAACGATGACTGATGACTTATACAAAATGTGATACTCTCCTTGTTAATATTTTAATAATTATGATGTATTATATACTTAAATCAAGTTTCGTCCTCCGTCAGTTGTTATATTGTCAATAACACAACGTTTTTGAAAGCAAATATAGAAATCTAAACTTTTGTATACTGCAAATTTTTTAATACGAATTATAAAACTCAGAGAGTACACTTTTAATTTATATAATTAAATCTAAAAATTAAATTTAGACATATTACCAATCAACGTAATATTATAAAGTTCTTATTATAAAGAAACTAGCCGTTTTTGTAGTTTAAGATTTAAAAAATCGCATTTTGATTTATCCAGTCTGAATTCCAAGTTGAAGTGGAGGTGGCGGGGGATAGAAAAACTGAATTGGTGGAGCGGGTGGTGGGGGCGGAAAAAAGGCTAAACTCTTACGAATACCAGTGTCAATAGTTGCGATTGCGTCTAAGGCAGCAAGATAGGCTTGAACTCTATCCTCAGGATCTTCTGTTGTAGTCTTGGATCCTGGAGGATCTGTGCCAAACTCGAAGGAGTCAACATGGATTGGAACATATGCACCGGGGCGCTATGAAAATTAATAAAACGTTCAAATACTTTGTTACCAGTAGGTAGGGTGATGGTGATGGAATTATGAAACAAATACCGCAGGTGATCCAGTAATTGCAGCAATAATGCATGCCACAGACGTGAGAAGTAGAAATTGTTTCATGTTTAAGAAGACTAGTTTATGCCTTTCGAAGTTTTCAAAACCCAACGACACAACAACACCACAACACAATGGCTTTGGTGCAGGAGGTTTACCCACTACAATAAAAATTTTAATTACGCTGGATTTTATAGTCCGTTCAATGGGGATTATTGGAGATTTTGGGCAATAGAAGCTTTTCTAGCATTAAATCACTCGTGTCATGTAGTTTTTAGTAACAGCGAGGAGACACTGTACAGGACTGGCCAGCGATGTATGTTGAAAGAGGTTTTGTCAATCTCATGAGCATGTTGTACCATAATGCTTAATCTCATAATATTAGATGGAATGTGAAATGTGATCCAATTATACCACTTTAAGCAAGACTATCAGAATTTCAAATTCCATTTTCGGTTCTGCGACACTGAATAAATTACATGATGTCAATCGCTCTCTCTCACAATTAGGTAATTTGCAAATCCATCATAATTATCAAAAATATATGTAGCACACAGCACGGCTTGTTGTTGAAAGTGTACATGTATTGAACAGTATATGCATTTCGGCATATGGCATGCCTATGATGATTTTCCCAATAGATGATATGAAGGTATGTGTACCTACAAAGTATTCTTCTATGAATCAGTAATCAAATAATTAATGCCTGAATTACAACCACGAACTGAAAAGAATCTTCGCCGTATCAGTCAGTATATGAATATGAATGCAATAATGGAACATGTGTCCAGAATAAAATTGTGGAATAAAAAAGTTCAATGTCATGAGATTGAGAGGTCGATTGATTTTGAAGTTATCTTCAAATCCATTATATATAGAAAATAAATTCATATTTAATGAACTGATTTTGGTTACAGCTAATTTACATTTGTATTAAATGTTACGTAACCGGCGTATTTTATTGCTATTACATCAACTGCTGAACCCGCTAGAATATCATACAAAAAGTGTCAGTAATGCTTATTATATTATTAATATTATTTTCATAAAATATTCATCATTAACATTTATCTTTGACAGACAGGTTTTCCCAATGCGTAATGCGTACCATCTATCTACTTCTTTGTTAGTGCTGTAATTGGGTATACGACGAGCGGACTCATTAATATCGATTCTCATTCATTCATACTCGTACGGAGGTTTGATGCATGAGACAGAAAATCATTTTGTAGTAGCATCGAAATCTAAAATCTGTTACCTGTATCTCCTCTCTCATTTACACCACGAAGAAGAAAAAGTTTCCCTAAATATCGTGTAGCAAGTACAGCTATGCATGTCGAGGTTGAATGATCTTCAGTTTTATGGATCGAGGACTAGAACAACTTCTTTTTCTGTTCGTTCTTAATCTTACTCGTGGCGTTGTCTGCTCCACGAAAGTCCTTGACTTTCACTACGCTCTGTCCGGCAAAGGGGTTCACATCCTTTAGCTCAATTTTCTTTAGGAAGTGAACGGTAACTGCTAAAACAGAAGGAAAGTCCACGGTGTTGTCGACTACAAAGGATAATAATAAACCATACATGCATGCATACATTTATTGATTGATTGCAATCCTTTAATTCAAATCCATCCGAATTGCAATAATTGCATATTGCACACTTACGGTACTTTACTTCAAATTGGTTAGTTTTCTTATTATGAACGGTGTACTTGGTCGCTGAGAGGAATAAAAAATAATATTATATAAATCCGATTATGTATTTATACGTATTCAGTGAGAGTGGGCCACTCTCCTACTTGTAAAAAAAATAATCCAGTAGTATGAAATTAAACTCGTTTTCAACAAACCTTTGATATACTGCCCTAGAATCTCATGCAGCTCTTCCTTGTTTTGTTCTATATCGTACTCTGGAATAATGATTTTAAGCAGTTTGTTCACGTCGTCTTTCCCTATTGAGCCGGATTCGTATACCTCGTACTTTTTGAATATTTTCTCCACATCTGGAAAAATGGACAAATTGTTAAAACACATCACAAACTACACAATAATGTATGGAATAATCCCACAAAATAAGTAAATGCGAGGTAAGCGCTTACATGCTTTACACTCTCTCTTCAACTTATCCTCCATTTTTTTGTGCTAATTGGAACTTGAACCGGGGAAGAGTTGTTGTTGTAAATAGGTGAAAGCTAATTGCAGGGATTAGCAGAGCTATGTATGTATATGCGATACCCTGATAACTTTGAAAATATATTCCTGACTTTAATTGTTTATCTCTCCCAGTAAAATCAGGGAAATGTAACTAGAATTCAAAGTTAACAGGACACGCCGGGCGCGGAACAGATTTGCAGAGACACTGAACAAAGAAAACTATCAGGAATGTCCTTTTATACCCGATCTATTTTCGCTTATCAGAAGGAGGTAGAGCTTAAATTGGTAGAGCTCCTCCGCTGTATGCGATGCACATATATATACTTTCTTCTTTCCCTCATCTCACACATAATTATCTGATTTTAAAAATACCTAAATATAATCATGAAAATATGCCCATTGGGACGAGCCAAGTTTGGTTGAACCTAGAGTAGGCATGTCGCCCGTCCGTCCGTAAGTAATATAGTGCCTATAAAAAATGTGCAAGGAGGAAAAACTCCCATCCGAAATCTTAACTCATTTCTTCCTGATCAAGGGTGTATATAGTACACATTTTGCGTATTGATTTCAGTGCATATTCATGCACTATGTAGGTAAAAGCTCAAACTCACCATGTACATTACTGATAAGATTTATGAATCACGTGGAGAGGCTTTGTGTTCTTGTGTCGTATACGCAATCCTTCATTTTTAGGATTACCTCACACCACCACCACTTCCCATATAATCTTTTTTTTTATTCTGTGGTAGTTTCGCGAACATATTCTTTCAAATCATTCCTCCACGCCATTAAATAACCTCCACCGGTGTTGATTTAAAGGAGCCGGTTAGTCGTCAGAATTAATTATTGTGTCCTATAAGACATGGCTCGGTAATGGGTCTGACGGACGACCATGACAAGCGAGATAGAAAATGCAAATTTCGAATGTATATAAAGTGTTGTGCACTAGGAATATGGAAATCTGGTTTAAAATAAAAATTAGTATGGAATTTCAACATCATATTTTACTGTAATGGCAATGAAAGGAGTTATAAGTCGCAAGCCACGTATCAAACGTACACTAATTTATAATAATACCTACCAACACGAAGTGTCACATCTTACTTTATATTGACTGAGGCAAGGAAGGATCGTGAGAACTCACACCGTTTGGTTATGCGTGCGTATGGTGCATGATGCCGTTTTTTGCCGGGCCAAAGGGGAACGAGACAAATTCGTATCGAAATCTGGTCAAATTATTCAATTAGACGTTCGTTACTAGCCATAGTAGTCTATCGAGAGAAAAAAATTGTCAAGGTTTGCGACATATATACCATAATAAAGATGAGCGTCTGCATGCATCCTATGCAGTTTCTTTTCTCCCTTGGGGCTACATGTGTGACGGGCGAGACTAAAATGACACACGTACGAGTTCCGCTACTGCCACAATTCTTTTCGCCTGCTGTTCGTTTTCCATGTATGTGACAATGTGACACCATGACAGATGGTCTTGAATCTTATCAGATCAAAAGCTGATTTAGAAAAATCTGTCATATCATTGCAGACTCCCTACACCTCAACAATGTTGGCATACCTAGTCCCATAAATAGCTGCTAAAAGTCATGTTAATTTCGAAGCATTCTTGCGCTATTAATCACAACCTAATATTTGATAAAACATGGATTGTGTAGGACGAGTACGAGTACAGCGAGAAGAAGAGGAGTTAGACCGTAATATTGCACACGGGAGTGATTTTTTTTTTCTCGTACATCACAGCATTTTTGTGGATACATCTACCATACGCACCTGCTGACAAATGTCACTATTTTGCCATGTAAAGATAAGTGTACAAGATACACTACAAGGTTGAAATAGTGACAACACGAGCTCGCTATCAATTTACGAGGCGAGCGGAAGTGATGTCAGATTAGTTATCCAATCTGTAATACCGCAAGTTATCCAATGTCTGCAATGATCGACACCAGAATGTTTCTTGAGATGACTTCTTATTGCGTACGTAGTTAAAATGTCACGTACAAAGATTGAATTTCTGAGCTACCTTTTCCAATTTGCGCTCATGCAGAAGAAAGACGTTAAGCATGTCTAGAGTCAAACGAAAACTATGATTTTTTGGTATTCTCTAATTTCCTGTAAAAAAGTTACAGCTTATGATTAGGAAATTAAAACTTTGCGTAGGATATGACTGCCAGACAGTTGGAAAAGGTCGTTGTGTACCATATTATAGGGATGCTTCGCTTGGGGCAAATTGGTGCTTTCACCTTTTTCACAAATGTCCCAAAAATGATGTAAAATTACGTAAAATAAATATTTTGTGGAATGGAACAAAGGTAACAGAGCTCTTTTTCGTTACTAATCAGTATAGAATCACGCAGTGTCACGTAATTCGTAATGTTCACCATCTCCCTTCCAGAAATAGTGAAGGAAGATGTCCGTAACCTATTTAAAAAAATACGGCTTGTTAAGTCCCNTGTCCGTAATCTACTAGTAGGTTAAAAAAATACGGCTTGTTAAGTCCCCTGTGATTTTCACGATTGGTTTACACAGGTGCCAGTCAAAAATTGTCTTGTTGACCTTTGAATAGCATTTATGGATAATTGAACCCAATTTAACCTACCTATGTGCATATGGTTCATGAAGTCGTTGAGTTTAGTGGTTCAGTCAAATGTTATTATATGCATACGGAAGGGTAGGTATGTATGTAAATTATAACACTCATCGTCAGTATGTATTTAATTTTTTCGGAATGTTCTCATATTTTCACAACTGCACAACATTCAGAAAACAAAAATCCTTCTGAACTCCTGTTCCGTGACCGTAACAGACAATAAACTCGGAGGAATTAAAGTATGCAGTCGCAGTCTGCTGTCTTTTCCTGTTGATCGCTTAGATTAGTAAGATTGGGTTAATATTTTGTGACTCCTGATCCCGATTTAGACTTCGGTAGGGATTAAATTTAAAATTGTACGAGGTCCCAACACCATATAATCATATCATATACGTATATATTTATACAACCACATCTAGATTTTTATTAGATATTTTTAGTATACAATACATAAAATTCGACATGCATATACCCCAGCGCAGCGTTATTTAAAAGGGACAACAGCGAGAACCAGAAAACGATTACGTTCTAAATTTTTGAAAATAAAAATAAAATCATACGAAGATTAAGGAATGTTCTATTAGATCATCATCATCATCTACATCTACACATTGCACCCATGTGACAACGAAAACGACATCATCACTTGAGGCACCATCATCGCATCGCATCGTCGTCGTGTGCACATGTAAATACTTTGGTTGCACTTACTGAACCAGAAGAGCTACTCGCAAGCTTAATATTTTGACAGCAATAACAACAGCCTAAGCTACGGTGACAATTTCTAGGGATAAATCACATACTTGTGAAACTAATACCGCTTCATCAATTTATTTTATAGGATCACGTCGACTCCTACCTTGATACTGATACTGTGTTTAATGTCTTATATGCACGTTGAACGTTGTATATAGGTAGGTGTACATACGCACGGTATCAGCTCAGTTGTCGTCAAGTTATGATTCATAAATCTCTCGGTTCAGGTTCCCCTCCTAAATCTTCAGGAAGGAAAAAATATGAGGAGAGGAAAACAAATTGACAGTAATTTCCAAAAATTTGATTTATCGAATGGGGGTGAGTAAATAAATACATTTAGTTTAGATGAAGGCGTGTAGTAAACTCCTAGTTTAAAAAAGTGGAGAAGTGTGTGTGTGTGTGAAAGTTTCCTCTTGTTGATTGCTAAATTCAGCTATAAATAATAAATTATGACCTTCGGATGCTCCTCTCGTCTAAATTTCCCCACAAGCTAGAGTTTTTCTTCGAGTGACAGTTTCATGGCTTCATGCATCAGCTAACAATTATAAAATTTATCCCTATATACTTTTGATATTTTTCATATATAGATACAACACTTGCTTCATAGGTATATTAATTGTCGTCTCGAATATTAAATTCAATTGGAGACATTGGAGTAGCCGGAGTGGTTGGTACGTGGCTAGGTCGAATTCGCAGCTATTGATGCTGTACCTACACACTTAATAAATGGGTGCTTGCTTGTGGATTATACCTACATGCTGCTGTTTTGATGAGAACAAATGTGTTCCGCGACTCGGTGTATATCACGTTTTTTAATATCTTATTTTAAACAATAGCAATACCATGAAAATTCACAATTTCACAGTTTGTCTTCGCACTTGCGAAGATTACAAATGTATTATACACACGCAGTTGGCTGTGCATTTTTAATCGTATCATATTGTACCTTGTCCGGATGCCAAGAAACTCCGAGAGCCAAAGTACTTGATCATCTTCTCATCATGTCAACTTATCCATGCCAAAAGTAAAGCAAACAGAGCACGCCACAGACAACTCTTAGATGGCCCCTGCCTGCCGCATACCTCCAAGATGTGAAAAAACATTTCAATTATCATTCCATTTTATGCAGCAATGAATCATTTTGCTAATCATGATACTCACACTCCACATGCATACCCTTCATCGCATAAAATCCTATAAATAAATAATTACAAAAAGCACTGCCTTCGTTCTTACCTTCAGCAACCTTAAACCATGCCCTGTTTATATTCCTACATTTTAAGTGGCTATTAAGCCTGTTGTTTCTCTAGATTGGTATTGGTACTCTTACTCAGCGTGATTCATTTTATTTACATTTGGCGAAAGGAAATGTTTATTCCTTGCGTATATTATGGCGCTACGAGATTTATTTCTGGCCACAATGCCATTTTCCAAAGTGCACGTAAATCCTTAAAATAACTGCATTTCTTGAATCTCATGAATCATGGGTCCAACATTTACAAAAAAATAATTGCATGATTTATTATATTTGACAGGTGTGGTTTGGGCATTAATTGTTTTAACTCGCAGCGATTTACATTCATGTTGATATTAAGGTGTCCGATATACACTATTTATATATAAATACAAGTCTTACTATGCGAAAACACTCCAATACTGAATACCAAATCAACTAAAAATCGTGAATCATGAATTAGGTATTGCGGAAATAAATATATTTAAGGTCAGTCAAACGTTAGCAGTTACTTTTAATCAGTGATTTCATTCGTCTTCAGCGTCTGCGTCGTCGTCTCCATCTTCTCCATCCTTGTCATCACCGTCGTCGTCATCGTCGTCGTCATCATCATCATCATCCTCTTCTCCTTGGTCATCATCATCATCGTCATCATCACTTCCGCCATTCTCAGGTGCTGCAGTTGGACGATTCAGTCCCGGCAGAGGAATCCAGGGAAGTGGTCTAAATAAGTTGCTGAAGAGATTACTCCAGAAGTTTAATGCTAGAAAATCATACCAGAGTTATGTAAGGCTAAAATAAAATCTGGTGACTTGATGCATTATTATTATTATTATATTACGAAAGAAGAACTTCGGGTTGACTGGGTTTGCAGGTGGGAAAATTACTACTGGTCCATTTTGGTCTGGTACGCCATTCTGTTTGAGGTTAATTTAACAAATCACAATTTGTCTGCATATTTTATGGCTTGAGTGGTGCGGTGCCTCTGTAATATAACGTAAACAACTTACGGTTTCCTCAGTAGTCTGGCCAGTCTGGGGCAATGCCATACAGGCAAAAGCCAAACTGCCGAGAAAGAGAGTTGCAGTGATGATTCTCATGATTTTAGACTTTAATTGCTTGACGAAGCACTACTTCTCGAGGAAAAAGTATTGTTCGAAATGTGTCTTCAGTAAACCTGAGCTAACTTTTTATACACTGTGAAATCAGTTTGGAGCCTATTCTCATTAAAATGAATGCATATACCTAGTCCATATAGCATAACAGCTATAATTATAATGTAGATTAATAGTTGCCAATTCACAGGGCAGCTACAGGTGCTAGTGCTGTACCATAATTGTCCCGAAATGTGATGCTCCAGGTTTGAGAAGTCAAGGGCAAAGAGAGAATACACAGCTGGAAAATCAACTTTTCCAGAATTTTATAGTTGTTATAAGCATTTGGTGACATCAAAGTAAAAATCATAAAAAACGTACTCTTCCAATTCACTACAGACAAAGACAAGAAGGCGGTGGTTATATTACCTAGTAATGACAATTAGGCTAAATCCTGTGTACAAAATACCAACAATACGAATAAATCGCACTTATTATTTGTTATCATTACGATTGCAGTAATTTTGATGCATTTGAAGCCCATTGTTAGTACAGAAAATATTGGCTATATACTCTCGCTCGGTTTGTCATATGCTCAACACACTTGTGCTTTACATATACTTCAGTCAGATGCAAATAGGTAGATTATGCCATAAAAGATTCGCAGTTATTTGCTCGCACAAATGCATTAACTCAGAAACAATCAATTCCTGTATAAATTACTTTATTTTCAAAGATTCAATTATCAATTGGTTATCAAAATACTTAAGGGTATACTAACAGAATTTCGGTGTATTTGCGTGTCTGTTTTATCGTTGTTTTGTGAAATTGAATAATGTATATCTACAATTGCGACACTTGACACTTTGAGTTCGTGAGTCAACAATAGATGAATATTGTGAGAACAATAGCGGTAGTATACGTTTGTATATGTGCTCGTACTTGTTACAAGTCTTGTAATTCGGTAAAGCGTTTTATTAGTAGATACAACGAAGATTTCAAGCGTTATTTTAGCTCGAGTAATCTCTCGTGCTCGTCTATGAAGACGTCCTGCGTACATTTTCCCCTGATGTAAGTTCTAAGACGATAAACTCCCCAGCTCAGAGAAATGTGTATCACGAAGGCGCTAATGATTCCTCCAATGCAAGTTATAGTAGCGAAACCGGGTTTGCTTTTCCAGTCTAGTATTGGGTAAATATAATTTCTGTCCCCAGCGTACTGTCCACCAAACAACTCATACAGTCCACTGGTATTTAAGGTAAACAACAAAACCGATAAATCTAACCGTGATCGAGCTGTCGATGAGAGTAAAACACAGATCTAATGGAGATGCAATGTCTGAAGTACTTACGAGAACACCGAATAAGCTAATCCAAAAATGGCTGGGAACAATACATGCGAACGTCGAATTGGTACGGCAATCACAAAGGAATCTAATAGAGCCATTACCGAATTGAAGGCATGTACCAACGTATTATCGATAGTTCCACAAAGTGATCCATACGCATTTTCATCTGAAATATTTTAAAGAAACGCCAGTTATACGTAACGTAATTTACTGTGAACAATTGGGATGACATGAGATCTGAGAGAATCTTTAAAGACCATCGTTAATTGTTACCGAATAAAAATATCCAGTATATCAAAGTAACTACGTAGGGAATGACCTGTACCAAGTTAATCATTATCCAAAGGAATTTGCAGGAAACTGGAAGTTTGTAGTTCTCATTATGAAATGACGAATGACTTTGTTGAATCCATGATGTACGTTGTTGCTTTTGTCTTATGAAAATCGACAATACAAAAGAAAACGCAGCTATTGAGTATATCAGTTGAATCGTGAAAGACTGATTTGTTAAAAATGTGAAGTAGAAATCAAGATAGCCGTCATCACAAACTATATTTTCAATTGTTGCAGCGACAAAATATACCATATAAACGAATCTATACGTTAGGTAAAACGACGAGATAGGAGTGTAATGGTCATGAGGATCAAAGTCTTCCCACTAAAAAATTAAGGAATTTTGACAAATTACAGTTGAAATCACTTTTGGCATATTATTGTTTAGTCTACAAACAAAGAAATAATTTGTGTAAACTAAACATACCGCACCTCACTTTTCCAAAAGTACACCTCAGGTATACTGTTCAAGTTAAAGTCCTCTTGGATTGCAGACCCCTTAGATTTTTTCATGGTTGATGGTTTATGACCACATAGAGTGGTCATTCAGGCGTCTGAATCGCTAAGCTAATTTTGCTAGTGTAACCGTACAGGTGGGAGCCTGTACAAACCGTTAACCGTTTTAAAATATTCCTAACAACAACTGTATATGCTCAGTATCATTATGAGGACACACCGTTTCCCTTCCCCAATTTACCTTAACACTCAACTGGATGTCTACGAGAGATGCCACAAGTGCATCATGTTTACAGCTATGTTCGTTTCGGTCTTATCTCCAGTCGGAGTTAGATAATGGTTCTTATCATGTTACTAGTACAGTAGCCCACTTATTCTCGTTCCTGCTCATGAGAATTTGACTCAATCAAATGAGGAAATAAAACATACATTCATATACAGGTGAGCCTCTAGGATTCACCCTTCAGTAAATCATTATAAAAAATTAATTAACCTGAAGTGGCTAAGTACAATTTATTATCATATCTTGAGGTATAATACAACGTGAAGTATGCGCGATTAATATATAAATGTATATTCATATAAATATATGTAATATTGAAAGATGTAACTTAACAGAAACTCACTCGTGGGATTTTATTTCTGATCGAAAGTTTTTGCAAACCCGCGTTGGGTTGGGTTTCGTGCCAGCCGCCTAGCATATTACATTTACAATTACTTGCTGTATTTTACTTTTTCTTCTTTTTAGATAAAAACTGAAGCATGGGATCCTCCTCTCTACTTCGTTTCATGTAATATGCTTCCATTTCCTCTTCTGTTGGAGCAGCAACGTCATAAAGACTGTGATATGCCCTCTTCCTATCGTCCATTTGCTTTTCTGCATCCTTCTGCCTTCGCTCTTCTCTCAAAAGAGCTTCAGCCAGCCGTTTTTTCTTTTTTGTTTCTTCGTCTTCACTCTCTGATTCCGATGAAGATGAGGACGATGAAGACGAGTCATCAGAAGAAGACGAGGATGATCGTTTTTTAGAAGAAGCTTTCCTCCGTGCTTTCCTTCGTTTTCTTTCCTTTCGCTTCTCATTCTTTTTCTTACTTCTTGAAATATCCGTTTTTCTCATGTTGCTTGACGTTCCTGCCTTCTGCTCTTCGTCTGTTTCTGGTTCAATTTGTGCAGTGTTTTGTGCTTGAGTAGCAACTGTTTCTGACTCTTGCTGATCATTATCATCATACGAAACCGACTGAGGGACCTCAATGCTGTCATTTGACTGCTTCCCCGATTCTCCAGTACAATAGGAATTCTAAAATAAATTCAACATAGGAATTCAATTAGAATTAAAGCCTATATTTTGTAAAAAAAAGAAAACAGTTATAGATAGTAATAATTTTATAGGAGCATACTCTTATTAAGGAATGGCAACATCTATATCCCCATTGCCCAGCTCTCCAATACGATCCAAAAACAGAAGTGTGATTATTTGGGTAGGCGTCCTCTTCATACTTTGAACGAACAACTGGTTTTTCGTTACCCTACATTTTAAGAAATCGAATTTAACATAAGTAAAACAAATCTTTGTTATAAGTTCATTAAATTACATAATAATACTTCTGTTCCATTACCTTAATAATCTTTCCCTGTCGGGAATATTCAACGTAATCCTCTGTCTGTGCAAGAAGGAGAGTCTTCGGTGGTGCTTGAAGATGTTCTTCGCCTCCATACTTATCAATCACATTTCTAGTTAAGGAACCCTTAAACTCGTCTTTCTTCTTGTCAAACTCTTTCTGAAGCATTTCCAACTTTGTCGGCTCTGCCAAAACATGCACATCTACACCTTTATCATGAGCTTCCCAGGCGAACAACTGTGCAGCGGCATGTTTACGTGTATCTCCCGTGTATCTCACAAAATTTTCTCCTGCATAATCCAATTCTTCAGCATGTCTGCTTATATCCTTATATGGATTATCTCGCATAGATCGAGTCTTGGGATCATAATATGCTGAGTTTGGATCCAAATTTCTTAAGTATTTAGCAACGTCTTCGCGAATACGTAGATTTCTGACAGTGATTCTTTGTTTTGAGTCGACTTTTGTTCCAGGCATGTCCGCATCGTCAACATATTTATCTTCGTCCTCTTCTGGCACATCTTCATCTAATACCATGTTGTCCGGAAGCTCTCCCAACTCTTGCCCAGTTTTGAGTTTTTCTGATTTCAGATGACGCTTTGCTTCTTCGATTTTTTGGAAATCGTCAACAACAGCTAAATATTCATTGGCATCATAACCATTCCACCTGTCCCGCTTCCCATCAAAGTCTAACTCTAAACTGGGTTGTATATGTTCATCCGGAGCGATGGCTTCGCCAGTAAACTTTGCGCCAATTTTTCTTGGTCGTTCCATGCAATCCTTCTTCTTGTGAGTCGAGGCGCCACAGTTTTCACATGATCCTTTCCTGAACTTTGTAGCGATTTTGGTCTAAATAGATAGAAAAAACAATCATATACATTAACATCAACCCATTATCTTCCAATGAGCTGGGAGACAATTGCTACAAAAGTTCAAGTTATAATTACTTACCTCATCAACTCCACGTTTGTACCAGTCATCGATACTTGAAAATTCTTTCGTCCCCTCTGGCTGTATCCGTTGATGTTTCAAAGTGGGTCCCTTTGACCCAAAGTACCATGGTGCAGACGCAATATATTGTGGAATGTGTGGATTGATATCTCTACCTTCCTCGTCTACAGCGGCAGGGGCAGTACCAGCCTACAAATCCAATTTTAAAATTTGTACATTAATGATACAGAAATTAGCATATTAATATACAAACGACGTGAACATAAATAGATAGAATTGCACGATTTCCACATGACACTAACCTTTCGAGCTTCCTCCAACTCTTTTGCTTTCCTCCAATCCTCTCGGCTTTTCGTTTTCGGCCCATCATCCTCCGCAGAAACATCAGACGTATGTTTGGATCGGAGAATTTCCGAAACGGGTAGCGTCTGACTAAATGCCATTTTACACGAGTGTACTTTTGTAGTTGTTGTAACTAGACGTTTCCAATTCCAAACAAAAATGTTAATTGCGCAATCTTGCTAACAAGAAAAACTATTACAACTTGCACGTCTCTTGTCACCCACATTAAATGCACATGTATATATTTCACTGTCACAAACAAAACTCGCACTTCCGATTTCACTACCTTATGATAACAGTCATCAGTTCATCTCTGATCGCGAATGAATACCGTGATAATTAATTAGTGATTTGATTGATTTTTATTTCGAGTGTAAACACAAAAACACAACGTACAATTCAGCTACTACTGCTTGCTTGAATATCCCACATGCTCAATATACCCATGCAGAGATGTGTATAGTATAAACATTACCAAAATGCACATATCTAATGCTGTTTTCACTCTGCTCTGCTCACATTTCACACAAAATGTGAAATACATACCTACATGTATGCTCACGCTCCCAGGAACTGTGTGCATCAAGCAAGCAAAGCAGCACCCAGAGCTGCATAGTATATCACAAATATACGTATCACATATCACATCACAACATTCACAACAATATTCACAATCGATGATCATTTAACATCACCACAACAGGGTAACGCAACCGTTTCACATTCCGTATATTCTTATCCTCCTAGTATTTCTCCTGTATTACATGTTACATGCACAATGCACATTATGCTGAACACGGTGGAAGGTGGATTGTGTGTAAAATGGGACGGGAACGGGAACCCTACTTCACTCTTCACTGTTAACTGGGGAGAGAAGAGGTCTCTCGCTAATTTTAAAAGCTGTATGCTCAATAGCTAACTTGGGGTCTCGAACTCGAAAATTTTTGTGACGTGAGGACGTGGGCTTCCTTGCTAGACTAGATGGGAAAAATTCCCATGTAGCTTAGGCAAGTGAATCGCTACAATTGACACTTTATGTTTCACTCGCATTTTGAAGCTGAGAAACTTTATGATACTATTTCTAGTTAGTTTTTACTGACTAGCGTGTTGTGATTTTTGATACCAATCTGTGATTTTGGTTTGAGTTGAGAGTAGAAAGAAGCCTATTATAATTATTATTCTAAATTATTATATGCGCCACTGAACTTGCTTCCAAGCGAGTCTTTAATAGAGAACATGACATCCAACTTTATTCTTGGTCCTGGAGAAGAATTTGTGCAGTGCCCGTACAATACGGCACATCAGATCACGTATGTCATCAATCAGTAACAGGCTTATAGCATACCTAATAGTAATATCCCTTAAAAGTCCCTCGATAATACCCCGATAATTTGTATGTGTTGTTCTTCACAGAAACGCTAGACTGTTAACACATTTAGAAAAATGTAGGAGAAGCTACCTCAAAGGCCTCAGTTCGGCAGAACAGAAGAAGGTCATGAGGATATGTCGATATAATGCCTTACATCATTGTCCAGCCCTTGAAATTAAATTTCACGAGGACCGGTGCCGTGATGCCTTCTCGGTTGTATCTTATATGGCTTACCATAATTCGGGTGAGATTACAATTTGTTTTTTCTCTGAATGTTTTATGGTTTTAGTGCATTTTGACGGCAATGTTCAACGTTTAAAAATGTTATTCCAGAGGAAGGTCGTAGACATCATGAGGATAGGCCAAAGCATGAACCGAGTTATTCATCAGACTCGAAGTATAGTAGCTCCTTAAAGGGTTCAGGGTCACATACAAAGGTAGAGACAAAACCAGATACTGGAAATACTTGGGAGGTGGAAGAGGAGGATTGGGAAACTGGAGCTGGTGGTTACGAGCCAGGATATGATCCACAGGAAAAGTTAAAGAGCGAAGTTGTAATTTATAATCCCAGCGGGTTGTCAAAATCAGAGCGGAAGAAGTTCCGGCTGGAAGTTCGAGAAAAGGCAGCTGAAATGAGTTTAACGGGAGACTGCGGAGAGCTCCCTATAGCTAGCAATTTTGATGTGAAACCAGATCTGACAGACCTTAAATTGCAAGATGAAATGAAAAGGCGTGAATCAGAAGACAAATTATATGATCATTATGATAAAGAAGACGCGCAATACTCCAGCTCATATTCCAGTCGTAGTGACCAATATTCTGCAACATCATCTAAAGCTTCCACAAGCTATCATAGGGAATATAGGGATAAACATAAATCTTCCCGAGGAGAAGCTTCAAGAGATTGGTTTCGACAATCCGAGAGTGAATTTTCCGAGGATGATTTTGAAGGTTACGATCCGTTTATGTAAAGGATATAAGAATCCATTTATAAATACGACTGATGAACCTGAATTTAAGCTAAGTAAGCTACCTAATTATTATTTAAATTGGGGTGTTTATTAGTATTATAAACTCTGTGAGTCTTTTTGTTTATCAAATTGTTTCTTTCCGAAAAATGACATGTTATATAGCAAACATGATATTGTACTTGACTTTACTAGTGTCAATACTTGAAAATCCTTTATGTAAGTGTAACAATGTAACATTGTGTAGAGTGTATACATATATAGCATTGCAGGAACATTACCGCAATAAAAAATTATTTTACATTGTACTTTTACAGCGAATAGGTTCTATTAGTACGCATTATACTGGACTGCATAAGTCGTACCGGCACTTAATGTTTTAAAAGTCGTAGAGGTTACTTGTGGCTCACGTACACTAGCAAAAACTCATTAGGTATATATAAATCTACAACGATTTTATTTTTCTAAAGTCCTAATCTTACTGTACCCTATTTACTGCACTAATAATCTAATTTTAATATCACAAAAGTGAAGCTGGCTAAGTATTTGCTAATTCCTATTGATTACGTACTCATCATCCGGGTCTTCATCAACACAAGATGTTTCTGCAATTTTCGTTTTCACTGACGCCCATTCAACCAAGAAGAACGTGAAAGAGCCAATGAAGCAGAAAATCTGCAAAATTCCTAACTGAATTCTCAGTGCTAACAACGAGCTATAATAAAATGATGCTGCAGCTGCTGCAGATTGTGTAAATTTGAACAGGGCAAACACCGGCGCTGGATCGTCCGGAAACAAGCATCCAAGAATGGAATATATTTGCGTATTGTAACAGGCGTCACCAAACCCTAAACGAAAAAAGTGAATAATTCTAGTAATTTGAATGCTTTTTCTATATGTTAGCTGAATTCATAGAAAGTGTTGTAATTATATACGTACCTAGCAAAAAGGAGCAAGCCATTGCAAGTATGGCCGAAGGTGGTTTTAAGTACGAAAAATCACTGGTTAGCCCCAATGGTGACTGATCGGGAAGATTGATAAATATCAAATAGAAGGCAACCGTATGACACAAAAAGCCAAGTAGAACGATGGGATCCCGTCCTATATATAAGCAATTCCCATTTAACATTATATACCTACCTATATAAAAATGTGCACATGTCTTCATTGTAGCTGGGTCACGTACCATTCTTAACAGTTCTTGCTCCAAGAAGTCCAAAAAGAGCTCCACCTATAACTTCTCCAGCTCCGACTAAAATGCCACTCATCCCAACAAGTCGTTTAGCTATTGAACCAAGCCTCTCTGTGGAACCCACTGCAGTTGAATAGACGCCACTAAAGAATGATAGTTCTATCCCGGAATAGAAAAACGTGAATGACAGGAGAATCATCTCCTTCCTGGTAAATAACTGTAGGGCTTTTTTAAACGCCGACATGGCACCAGTATCAGGCCGCTGAACATTCAACATTGGAACTTCTGTGCGTTCTGCTCGCCTGTTATTTCAAATATGTAAGAAAAAAACTATATTCTCTTTACATAATATTCACACTGGCGAATGGGGACGAATAATTTATGATTACTAACCCTGGTTTTCTCAGCAAGAGCATAAAAAGAACGCCAAGGACTGCAACGCCTGATAGTACTGCAAACACTAGGGTCCTTGTGGATTTGTCAATTTTGGAATTTTCATCTTTTGTATCGAATGCAAAGAATACAAAGGTGTTCCCAAAAAATGTACTGCAACCAATAGTTTGAAAGTAGTTTTTTTCAGTTGTTGCAACGAACGAGTTCTACTTTTTGTAATTGCATTGCCCCTTACCTGCTTTGTAATATTGCCCAAAACACACCGGAATTCCTGGACATTGTATTTTCATCCGAGCACATTGCCAAATAACTACCCTGTGCGGTCCATATCACTAAAATGCAGAAATATGGTAAAAATCGAGTGCAACTTTTAGATCCATGTTTCATTTAATTTAAATTTGACTGTTTACCTGCTGCACCAAGACCCAGAATTGCACTCATCAAATAAAGTAGCCATGTCTTCGGGTACAAAAAACTAGCAATAAATGCTGTATATAAAATAGCTCCACTTATGATCGACTTTTTCTCCTTTAAAACTGCAACAATTGATGGAGCTATCCAATTCGATAACGAAAATACTCCGTAAATTATGGACAGTGAAATGTAACCGTTTCCAGTGAAAGACGGGTCATCCAGAGAAATGCTTCTGAGAACGGTTTGCTGTAATGCACACAAGTATAATGCAAATATTAGTAACAATTAGTCTAACATTTCTGGCAATCATGTCCAGCAAATCAAGTAAAGTGCACTACCTCGATATTTCCCATTGTTTGAAATGAGGTAAAGACGAGCATAAAGGAGAGACTGAGAAGGATAACATTTTGAAATTGCTTGTCCATTGAACAGCAACGGCATACAGTAGTCACAAAATCGGTTTCAGGATTACCCCACGTTGTATGATGACCTTTATCGTCTGTGGAAACCCTCGTGTACCGGACACCACGAAGTCTCTCGGGAATAACGTGAAATACAAGCTTTGGCACTTGAGTTGCAAGTCGTTTGCAATTGAATCTCATTTAGTTAGAATGACACACCTGGCAGTTCGGAACAAGTGTATTACAATTGGATTTTTACCAATCCAGAATTTGCATGAAGGATTAATAACGCAGGCGCAGTTAGTTATTGAGATTGAGAGGTACATGTGAAATTGAGGTTATCTTGCTTCTTTTATCATCATTCCTCATAGAATTCATCCGTTGGCCTTATCCGCGTTAATACAGTGTAGATGTAGGTGTATTCCATTCCACTGATAAAAATTCACAAGTGGATAACATTTGATATACTTGATATATATTTATATGGGCTGCTGCTGCTGCTGATAAATTAATGTCATCTATCTTAAGGAAATATGCAAATAGTTGATGATTGAAGCTCAATTAGTGCATACGTACCCGCATTGCACGTACGAGTATGGATTTATAGCTCTACCGAAGAAGTGTCATTATGAGCTTGTGGAGTTCAGCAGCCTAATGACAAAGACGATTAGCTAAATATTTACACATGCGATGATAAATATGCCCGATAAAAATAAACACTATCACTGATTCTGATTACGGTTAAAAAAACTACGCATTAGAAACTTTTATAACTGTTATTATATATTTCATCCAACATTGCATTAGAAGATAACTGCTTTGCTTAAGATTTAGGCACACATCTCTCACAGAGTAAATGTATTATACGAACTTCACTTTCACTATCAGTTTACGATATGTGACTGTGTGTACTAGCTCTAATAAACCTGCTTACCGTCATATTAGCAAATCATATACAATAAACTGGCATTTTTGCGTAGGAGGAGGAACCATAAATAAAATATTCGTTCTGGTACTATTGCGTATGCTTTTAAAAAGTCACGAGAAGCTACCTTTGCGTGCTACTCTGGGGGACCAGCACTTACTAATTTGGCTTGATTGCCTATACAAAAGTGAAGATAACGATGCAACGATGTGCGCTATATTGAGTTCAATACTTCACTCCTCGCGTTATTAGCTCAATAAACGGATGAAGGTGATTGTCAAGATGAGCATATTATAGACAAGATGAACAAAAACCGCTTTTGTGTCTGTGGAGATCTTCTTACTTCTGTCTGTTCTGTCAAAGTGTTAAAACCATCTGTTTCCATTCTGCTACTTACACATATACGTATGTATGTAGAGCTAGAGCTTGCACACGCACTCTTTACAATTGAAAGCAAATCCAGACTTACTGTTCTTCGCATGGTGGGGTATATCATATTCATATAAATGATCTAAGCTCAAGCTCTATATACAGGCTTACATGATATACTTATATACCATATCCTGTAAAAAAAGGTTTTTTAAACCAACATGCACTTGGGAGATACAGGGTCCTTTTTCTTCTTCCTCTGGCTTTGGATCTCTTCGAGTGAATGTTGACCAAAAAGACAGGCTTGTGTGAAGGATTTTTGCAGGTTACAATGAAGAATTAAGGGATAAGTCGTCACCCTGAAAAGGCAATTTGGTGTTGGTATTGTCTTACTTTTACTGTGATGCACGTGTAAACAAAACAAATAATGAATGAATGAATTATGAAGGGGTGGCATAAGCAGAGATGCGTTTCCATTTTATCTGGATCTTCGAGGATGTGTACATTGCATAATACAAGAATACCTCATACACACGTTCTGTGTGCCCATTTTTCAACAAACAATGACGTACGTTCAAAGGTTCTGTCATTGAGCTCATCTCAGGAAGAGTTGAAGGTCATTTGAGATAGGTCACTGTGTGTTCACAGTCCCTTTTCTGTCATGAGATTGAAACTTGGGACTCGCATAGAAAAAGGGTGTATATTATGCTCCTGTTTTCATATAAAGTGCACGGGTTTCTCAGATTTAGGTCTTATATGGTCATGAAGCAAAATGGTTTTACACAGTTCTTCTGAGAACAACAGCCAAACACCGCAACTCATTACTGTAGTCTTTTGTCACATCATATTATGGATGAATGAGCTATTCCATGAACCTGTATTAGGATCTAAAGGTCAAGTCGAAACTCCCAATCAGTAAATATATTCATAAAAATATGCCTCCTCCATCACGTCTTCTCAAGAACAACGAAAGTGCACGCACGCCACGCACACATGAGTTGTGTTTGTGTATTACACAATCGTAGACCCTTGGGGCAAAGTGAACAATTTACTATTTTTCTGTAGGGTTAATTAATTTGATGGAAGGAACATGGAAAAGTATAAGATTGCGGAAACATTAGTGAAAGGCGCACATTTTGTTGTTTTCCTGCCTGCCACTTACCTGAAATCAAAATGTTCATGAACTTTGTAAAGAAGGTAATCGTGGTGAGCTAGTGATGCTGATGTTGATGACACAGTAATTTAACAATAGATGAGTCCTTGAACTTAATACCTCAGAAATCAGGTTACTCATAAACTTCCGCAACGTGAGAGGGACAGGACACAGGAAGCCTCGGCTAAAGCACAAAAAGCCTTGGCTAAAGAGATGTTTGTTTGTACACTGCATGTCGCAATTGAGAATGATATAGAGAAGTCAATTCCCAGCATCCAGGGTATTCAGCCACAATGTTAATCCCGTCAGCTCACTACCAAGACCATATATGTTTTTTAAAGAATTTTGTTTATGTAATTGTACAAGAAATTTTTACTAATATATCCCAACTAACATTAGTTTTGTTGTGTCAAATTCTTTACACGAATTCCTACGTTACCCCCTAAATAAATTAGGACATACGACAACTCAAAATACGGCAAAAGAACTAGTCTTCCTATAATTATTTCTTATTTTCAATTTTAAAAATACAAGTTTTAACATATGAGAGATCTGAACCTGCCGTCAGCCGATTAAGAAATTAATCCAGAAACTGACAGATGTAAAATGTATGAGATTACGATAAGAAAGCGTTCACAGACAAGAAGACTAACTGGATGACTATAAGGCTTTCACAGCGTCAGTTCCTCCAGTTTGATTTGTCTTGCATATTTCTTCATCAGACGATTGGTCCTCTTCTGAGTCTTCTTTGACCCTCTGTTCTTCTTCAGCTTGCTCTGCAGCTTTCTCAGCAGCTCTCATGAAAGCTCGATACTCGGAGGGTGTCAACATTCCCCTGTGTTTAGAATTAGAAATCATTCATACATATCATCATATTTAACAGTAAATAAATAAAAATTGAGCTGCCAATCAAGTGAATCATAAAATTGCAAATCAAAGATTAAAATATTAAGATCGGCGAGCACAAGTTCGATTTCAATAGATTCTAGGTCATAGCTACTATGTAAAATATTTAAAATATAGTAATTTTTTGCAGTCATTTTACCGAAATATAGTATCCAGCTTAATAGTACATCCAGTCTTGATCATTTTCTCATAAACTTTTAGACACTGTTCCCGTTTCTTTGAGCTTAAAAAGGATATTTCGTCGTCCATTAAAGTTGTCGCAGAACAGCTTTCATTGGATTCCATATCCGCTAATTTCTCAAATATCGGGATCCGTCCCTCATTGACACTTCTCAGAGAGAATCCCAGTAATGCACTCTCGTCCAATGAGAAGCACTGTCGGAATGTGGACTTTCCTTTCGACTTTTCTTCTTCATGCTGGACTCGGGCCTTGTCACTTTCTTCTGGAGCTTCTGAGCCAGCACGGGTTTGGCAGGCAGAATTACTTTTTGCCATTTGCACACCCTCCGCTGCTTCGCCGTTGGATTTGCCTCCCGGAGCGGATGATTTTCCACTGGAAGCCAAAACCATCTTGCTGTTTCCTGATATAGGAAGTGGTGACCTTGAGACCCGGTCAAAAGATTAACATGTCTATCATTTATGACAGCCATTTTATCATGTGCCTCAATTTTTCCCATCAAAAGCTATAGCAAATAAAATTAGTGCAATAAAGCTATAAGGATTTTGTAGAATAGTCAGCAATAAATAATACAAAATGAAAGATTTTGTGAACAGCGAAGGGTTGGTTGGAACGATCTCGCGTGTGTGTAATATAAGCATGTATACAATATTATTAGAATGTTTCATTGTAAACTCATTGCATGTGTTTGATGAATGGAAGCCATACGATAATAAAACTTGATACCCCAACGTACAAGAAATAACGTTCATACACTACTTTGCAAAAAATGTTTACTATGGTATGTCCTTATGAAAGTCTATAACACCTTGAATGGGGAAGTCCTGAATTCATTCAACTAGCTGGCAGACAGGAGTTTAAGTAAATTACTTTTGTATCAAAGCAAGTGTCTGGCCTACGCTCAGAAGAAAATGCATTAAAAGACGCTTCTACACAGGGAGCCCAGAAAACCTTTTGTCGTTATTCTTATAAGTAAAAGTTGAACGTTATCACGCTATAGTTATGAAACTCACACGGTGAGGTGGGGTGACGGTGACTTGGTGACACGTTCACGTTCCCTGCCACTGACTGAGCTCATTCCTTCTCCGAGAAATGTAGTATAAATTACACTTTTTCTTTGTGAAATGAGTCCGGGGCATCGGGAAATCAATAAAAGCAAATCTTTTTCTCTTCTCTTATGTTACATATAAAAATTCATCTTGGTGTATGCAGACTGGTAAGTGGCACCGTTGTTTTCTATTGTATTGTCTCACGCACATCGTTTTTATATCAATAACGTAGTGGCGAACAAGTAGCAAGAACAGCTGTATATATTATTTGAAGTTAATTTGGTTCAATTTCTAATGAGCTGAAAACCATGAGCAATCAACCAATAAGCCATGTACATGGCTGGTTCATCTTCCTGAGATTGCTAATAAAAATTGTTATATGTTATATTACAATTTAAAACCACTTTAAGACGGGGATTCTCAGTGCAAGCTCGTATAGTTTCTTAAGAAATGTAAATACACAATTAAATATCTAGTTATACTTTTTCAAGCACGGCAATAGTTCTTGTCACTTGTTTTGTAAATCACATATCATCCAAGCGCCAAGCAAGTACACGAACAGGGGACGGACTTGGTTTCATGGAGTTCAATCACGCAAAGCAGTCACTATTTTATGCAAATATATGAGCAAATAAGCATTTATCATGTGGTAAGCACATGTAGAGAGGTGTGGTTTCAGTTTCGTAGTAGTTTCCTGTGAAACTGTATGAAACGCAGGATCCCAATGTGAATGGAAGGTCGTTTATTGATATAATTCACTTTGATGAATTACTCTCGATTTCAATTTTGTTCCCAGATGATACCCATCAAACAATATTAAACAAAGGCAAGCCAAAGCCAGCAACTAGAAAAGCAGAATTTTCTGAAGTAAACTTAATGTTCTCCCAGTGCCGATTTCTCCTCCAGACCAAACTTTTTACGGGCATTCTAACCACAAACCGAGATGACAAGCTTTCAGTGTCATGATTTACTGAATAACTAGCAACTGTTTATGTATGTATTAGGTATGTTGTTTTATACTGTAATTCAATATCATCAAAGGAATATGCAAGTCCTAACTGAAAATTGGTAAAATACATGGGTACATCAGTATCACATGTGGTATGGGTTTAGTTAGATGTATGTATTACCCTACCAGGTCACTGTCAATAAAATATGTCATTCAAAAAAATGATGAGGTGATAATAAATTGATAAAAAAATATCGAGCAAAGGGTAAAACGTTGGCGTCGTAGCAGACAACTGATTTCCCCAGCACTAGCACTAGTTTATTTTTTATGCTTCGTTTGATTTAATGGTAAAATTGTCTTTAGCTAGGTGACTTGGGTTGGAACTGTTCGTGGAAAGCTATTATACTATTGCTTTGAGTTGTTTGTACTAACTTGGTTAAATGCTGCATTGCATTTCAGAAAAAGGTGGAAAGCAAGGAAGGGCTGTAATACAAGGGTACTTGGAAATCAGTACGAAGTAGAGTCTGTTGGGATTTGGGATGTCTAAGTAAAGCCGATGACATATTATACCTAGTACAAAACTGCAAGCAACTTGTAACAGTCACCAAGTGTGTCGGGTGCTTGCTGTGTCGATTGAATTTCTTTTTATAGAGCATGGCTTAGAATTTTTAGCATGGTCTAGTAACAAACCAATAACGAATTAATTTATGCATGAGTTTGTCTGTAGTCCAAAAGTTCATCTCCATTTTGATCGCCCCTACTACAAATACTATCGTCAGCAAATGTCATTACGTTACACAATAGTTTACCAAAAAAAACTTTGGATTTGTGCATCGCTTGTTTTGCGACTTAATTAACTCATGGAAAAACTTTTTAATCTCTGACACTAATATCATACTTACGCTTTTAACGGCTTCCTTTTTTGTTGTATTTCAGAAGTAGGATGCCGCTGCGGCTGTGACTGTGACACACTTGCACAGTTCTTTTCTATCGTGGGTGCCGTCCTTGGACGACCCAGCGTTCCCCACTTTCTACGTAAATTGACTGATGATTGATTGATTTCCATTAGCGCCTTCTTAATGAGGATTTTCCTATTTCTGGATGCTTGACTACCACTACTACTACTATTGCAGTTGGAGGCATGACTTTCCATGGAAGAAGATATTGTATTATTCAGTCTTTGACTGTGATTGTAATTATGGGTAGCCCGGCTCCCACTACTCCCATGAATCCTGTGGTGCTGGGAGTCCGCTGCTGTCTTGGGTCGCGGACTTTTCCCATTGTCGTTAACACTGGAATTAACCTCATTTTGACGTAGTCTATCACCTGTCTTCAATAGCTCTTGTTCACATGAAATTGACACAGCTTTTTTGAGTGGAGGTCTTCTTATAGGTGCACTGTTGTTGGTTGGTGTGCTACTATTCGTCATTGAACTTTTTTTGTTTGACGAAGGGGCTACAGTAGTAGAATGGCTAATGACACTGGGAACAATAGGAGAATGTTTGCTTTTGAATCCGTCGGTTGTGTCTCCTCGACTCATTCGCTTCTCGTTTTTAGAAACTGGAGTCCGATTGCATTTGGGGCCTGTCGATACCAACTTACTCTTTTGCGTTGACTGATCTTCGGAGAAGGAATCCTCTGACACGCTGCTGCTTTCACTTTCACTAGCATTCAAACTTGTGATTGAGTCCGGAATCAAAGTTTGTTCGTCATCAGTTGACCTTTGTATGCTAGCTGTACTTTGACCGGGTTTCACCACCACTTTTGTTCCATTTGTCTCTGATGCTTTCATGGCTTCGGCCTCTATGCCTGAGTCAAGGCTTAAGGAGAAGTGCTTCATGGTTTGCATTTTCTTTAACATGATTGCAACTTTTTCTATCTCAATTTGAATGTCTTCGTCAGCATTGGGATTAATTTGGGATATCATCGTTGGTACTTCTGGCGGTTGCATGACGTACAAGGGTTTCCGAGTTTCTTTGAAAGCTGATGAATTTGTGGAGAGTTTAATAAAATTGTTGTTCTCGATTTCCGAGGTATCCTCTTCGCATGTTTCAATTGACATAGAACTGGATGAGTGTATGGACGGTGTTCTTTGGAACTTTGCTCTCCGTTCTGCCAGTGTCAATGTCTTTCCACTTTGTGCTTTCTGTTGAGTCCATGGAATCACTTTGGAAGGTGGATTGAAGCTATTTGGAGTCGAAAATGTCTTGCTGGTTGGGCGTGCAGCTGCTGTGGCTGGTCGTCTTTTGGACAATTCTACAAATATATGTCATTAGGTTGGTTAGACTGTTTAACAAAATTGGTTATTTACGCAGGTTTAAATCTTTATTTCACAAACCTGTGCTAGACACTGTTTGGCTGTCCAGAGCGTTCTCATCAAAACTTAGGGTCGTATGACTTAACTTTGTGTATCTTTGTGTTAGTGGTATCTTTTTACCATTGGTGGCTTTCATATCATCTACGCAATTCTTGTTCCCATTTTTTGTTTCTTCCAGAACTAAGCTGGTGGGCGAGCTGGAGCTGTCATGGGAGTTACTGTCAGCATCAGCAGTACAAGCCTTTTTGACATGCTCACTAATGGCTTGTACCCTTGACTTAAGCGGTACATTTTGCGTGGTACTAGGCGTAGGAAATACAGTGCTTCTTTTTGCCACAGGATTTTGCATACCCTCATTTTCCGGAAGAGTTTTGTTGCACGAAGCTTTTTCCACACATTTTGTCTTGTCAGAAGGTGTGTCGTAGTCATTATCATTGTTTACAAATATATCTGTGCCAGCCCCTGTAACACTGAGTGGACAGACTACATTTTCTCCAGTAGGCGCTTTGTCGTTGTTGTTTTCAGGTAAAAGTTGCACCCCATTCTCGTGTGATCCTTTTCGGTGTGCCTGTGTACCCTCAGGGACAACAATACTTTGCGAGCTAGTCGTGAGCTGATAATTTCCCTCGTCCCATGAGACTTTATTCAAATCAATCTTGATCACTCGTCGATTTGTTAGATACTCAGAAGCTCGGTTTGCGTGACAGTCTAAGCCATCAGGAAGCCTGTTGTCCATTAGTGACAAACTTTTTCCAATATTACTGCATGTCCTCAAATTTAGATTTCTCCCTCTCCCCCCTCCACCGTACTTCCATTTTTTATACTTTTCCACTGACATTTTCTTTGTTACAGGGCCAATGAGGGGGTCCATCGGCTGTTCTACACCTATAGCATTATTATAAGACAAGCAAGACACTACATGTATTCGAACATATACTATTTGTATCGTCCACTGTGTATTTTGCTAATATACCAGACCAGCTATACATCTAGTCATCTAACTTGCCTTTGAGGGAGAAAGGCATTTAACATGTACGAATTCATCCTTCAAACCTGACTAACCTTTCGATATACAGCTAACCTGCGAGCAATGATGTTAAGCTCATTGATACGTATTATTCTCGCTGACATATAGACTATCGAGTTGAAATGGAAAGTGCACATGAAAGTATACCAGTGTCAATAGATATTTTATGTCAGTCCTCATGCACGCTTACCATCAGTATGGGGATTTTCTTGATCATTTTGGCCATTCCGAGCAATGACAACCATTTTAATTGGTTCGGGACTATCACTCACAGATCTGCACCCTTTGCTTTCATCCAGGGTTTTCCTACCCGACCCATTGTTTAGGTAGCTGGAGGATTTTGCACGTGGCTTAGTTGAACTAGATTTTGATCCCCGCCTGCATTGATAAATTCACGCAATACTTAAGGTATAAGTAAACCAAATGGCACACGCCACATGCCCGCAAGCAGGCCATGCTTTGTGCTGCTTTGGCCAATTTTTATTGGTTTTGGCACGCACGCATATATACTGAAAGCGGAAATGATTCTGGAGCTAGTAAATAGTACGTACTACATCGAATGAAATCGCATATATTGTACATTTTCACTATATACAACGACCTTACCATGCAAAAAAGCAAATATGTCTAGCAGCCTTCAAACAACTAGGTACTACGTATATTTACCTGGAACTACAAGCTGAGTTTGGTGTGCTACACGTTGGTTTCCTTGAAGTAATTGCGAATTTTTGTGGAATCAGACCATAGTATTTGTTAATCATAAGGATATCTGGTATTCTCGATTTGGAAGTAACGTTGTTGTTATTCTTGTAAACACTATTGACATCCGAATTTTTATCGATAAACTCGATGAAACCATTATTCGTACAGAAAGAGGACACGCTGAGACTGGATGATGAACCTGAAGACATGACTGTTTGATCAAATGATTTCGCTTTACTAAACGAATGGGTCGTATACAATTTTGGGGCTGTTTGAGCTAACGATTTTCTCGTCTTGTAGTCGTTTGTGCTAATGGTAGTGCTGGAAGACTTGCCACGCTTACACTGCATTTCAAAGCGACATTTCCACCTAAACTGTTTCATAGTGTAACGATGAAGAGAAAGTGGAGTACTGTTACATTATTATTGGGATTTTTATTAGTGCTTGATTTCACGACCCAGTCTCGCCCTACATTCAGTCCCATCGCAGTGAAATGCTTTTTCGAATTTATCATTTCCAAGAGCTATTATGTAAACAGTAGTGTTAACTGGACGTAGTGCACGTTTATTTGCAAATATTTGCTCACAATTTACACCGATTAGAAACGATGAAAGGGTAGAGGATAGTTTTTTGGTACTCTAAAAATGTTTTAAAAGAAAGAATAAATACACTTGACCGTACTGATTTGGTGCCAGCCAACACGGAGGGGTCTGCTGGAAAGCCACCAGAGAGTGAAAGCACAGGAAAAGGGAAAGAACAAAATCCACACACAACACACAGGAATAAAACGAATGAAAGTGATGTCTGTGCTTAGGGAAGGCTAGCACGGAACTGCTTCGTTCGTGGAATCCTAATTCAGATTTCATTTGGCTTGCTACGCGTCTTCCTGGTTGCAATTGTAACAAACGAGGTATTGATATATTAAAGAAAGTGTGAGGTATGCATTTCAACACATGCATTAGTATTAGCCTATAATTTCAGCTCTCTGCAACTTTGAAGCTAGCTAGTTCAATAAAATAAGTAAAAGAAAACGCACAATGTAGGTAATCCATTCATCGCACAAAAGCTTTTGATAAAACTTTGTCCGGCACAGTTTATGGTACTCATACTCGCTACTACTCCTATCAAGCAGTTTTTTTTTATAATAATAACACCAAAGCGTATAATGTATGCACATGCAGTCGTGAAAAGCAATTGCTTTTCTAATAGGATGTTGCAGCACCAGCAAGAGGATAAATCCCAGTAAGAAGAAAAGACCAGTTTAATCGAAGGATTTTCATTTTTCTAACTTCTGCTTGCCTGGCTTGCTCATAGTACCTCGTCAATCAGTGTGATATGCGCTATTTTCTATATCATATGCGCCCATCTCATTCGAAGTAACTACATGAATAATACAATCTGTAATACATGATACCAAAAGTTTAATGCGACGAAATAATTTATAATTAATTATAATTAACTAATTAATAATTTCCGATTTTGCAATTTTACAGAGTAACAATGATTACTCTTTCTCTAAGATCTTGTTATTTTTTTATTCTTTTATAGCGTAGAACGAACGAAAGTAGCGTCAACGTCAACATTACATAGTGCAACTGCAATAATCCCACTAATCCCACATTCCCCTTCTATGTTCATATATACATATTACCTAACTTAAATCAAGTACTTACTGAAATTATAATCGTGAACATACCAAATTGTAGGATCAATTTTGCATTATAAGTATAACGAACGAGATCAATAACAGAGCCGTTAATATATTCAACGAACATACATAGAGAATTTAAAAGGACCGATGATATTATGCGCTACAAACCCTTCAATTAAATATGATCGTGAATTATGAAGTTCAAAACTATATATCATACTTATATATATGCGTATATCATTCGTTTGCGTAAATCCTTGTCACTACAATAGTCGGTTGGAATCATGCTCGTAGTTCGTACGGTGCTCAGTGCTTTAAATCATAACTATTATAATAATGCTAAACGTTCCAATTACAAAAACAATGGTAAAAGATACACAGTATTACAGTAACGACAATCAATTATCTTGTTGTGTGTCATGAACAATGTATTTTTCATCTTTCTACCATATGTTGTTTATTTTGTCTTTGTAAGCATTTTTCTCGTTTTTTTCTTGCGGAACCCGGAGCAGCTAAATATGTTCCACCGCTTGCAGTTTTCCAAAACGATAATTCTTCATTTCAAATGTTAGGAACACTCGTCAAGGAGCTGCTTTACTGAATGTCCTAAACATCTGCAATTTCCAAAATTAGTTTCTAATATAGAAACCAGTATTAAACTTGTATAAGACAATATGCTTGACTTTTTGACGACTATTTGAAAGAAATACGTGTACAGATAAACGACATACCTAAATTGGCATCCTCTTAAATACTATGTTTTGAATAATCTGATCTCAGAAGTACTTGTGAGAAAACAGCTTTGCCTTTCCATTTTCAAGAGTGAACAAGCAATCTTTAAGAGGCAGCAGCTGTCATAAACAAATCACTTTTGAACAACATTTGAACATTACATTTTACAACTATGTATAATAATAATAATTAGTACGTCAATGTGGCATTGAGTCTTTTTTAAACCCTGTATTTGATAACGTAAAACATTTTTCGTCAAAATAAACTGTATGTAAACTATTTACAAAATTATAAATAATATAAATAATACGTAATAGCACATTTGATTTAGATTTACGTATCTAAAACAGACTAGAGTACTAGACTATGAGACTGTACAACTAGGGATTCACATTATAGACTTTGTGTCATTTTACATTTACGCAACTCAAATATACGTAACTCAATACATATATACAATTCAAGTATCAACAAGACAATAATAACAATTATTTTCTATCATAGTTATAGACTTAATTAAAACTATGGAAAGTCGAAACAACGTCTAAATTCGGCCACATCATCACAATCCCCGTTTTTCCAAATATTTACCTTCTTTATCGTAATTTTTGCAGCATCTTCGAAACATTTCAAGGCTAAACTTGGAAAGTTCAAAGGACTCAGTAAATTGTTGTAAGGGTTCGCTGGATCGAGAACTAGTGGCGTCTGATTGAAGACGGAATCTGGAATATCATCCCTCTGGTAGTTGACGAAAAGGTACACTCGGAGCTCGGAAGCTTCAGAAAAGAGCTCTAAGAATTTGAGAAAAGCCTTGTCCAAGTTGCGGTCACTCATTTCCACAGGACTAAGGGTGTAGCTTGCATTAATAGCTATTGTTTCCACCAACAAAGATTTTCCGCGTATAGGAATTCTGCCTGTATTAACATGTCTTGCCCAATGTTTTGCTAAGCGAATGACAGAATGGATGAATGCGTTCTGCCTTTGAACAAATACAACAGCGTCTATTGACAAGGAGGAGCTATACAGGTAACTCATAGATTCGGGATCCTTCAGCTCTGTGATCTTCTGCAATGTCTTCAAATACTGTTGAGATGGATAAGGGGTCAACAGGGACGGTGCAAAGCAACACCATCTGTTCCATGGGAAGTTGTTGTCAAGTTGCGCTGCCGGTGTCAGGTCGAACCGAATACCTTCTATGTCAAAGCAAATGTGAATTGTCGAACGGAACCTCCATTTGAAGCCTTTCAATTTCTCCGCATTGTCTTTAATCGCTGTTTCCATACTCTTCAAAACTTTTGTAAAGGGAGGCTCTAGTTCGTTGAAAAAGATTACAATGTCATAATCGGAGTCTTGAGCTATGGCTGTGCCTTTGCCATAACTTCCAGCAACCATCACGTGTCCACTCAATCCCGGCCCCATTTCCTTTTCAAGAATTGCGATCACGCGGAGAGCAATTTCCTGACATTTGCGAGCATGCTCCTCACTTGGAATCTGTTCCGCTGAGATCTGATTCAGCAAGTCGGACACACTAAGCTTTGGTAAAGCGTCCCAATCTGATGACGAAGATGATAGCGCATCCATCCCAGTCCGTCAATCTTATGAAAAATAGTCAAATAAAAATATTTTATTAGAAAAAATGAAGCGCGTCAACTCAACGTCTTTTCCTGTCGGCTGTTATAGGTAAAAATAAATACTTCATATTACGTATACGTTTCCATAGGCAAATTAAAGAAAGCGAGCGTTTGATTTTCACACGTTTTTAGTTTATCGACCTACCTCCCTACAAATCCTCTCTCCCCAACAAATCCGTCGAACGTATAAATTGATTCTTAGCCAGATTCAAGATATGCAACGCTTCACTGTGATTTTCAAACTGCTTTCCACCTTTAATTGCCAGTCGGTCACCAGTCACCATAAGGCACGTACACGAAGATACTTGCTGTCAACGGTTTGAGTTCGTGTGTATATCCAGTTGTTGATATTTAGCACCGATTTTGATTTTACCAGTTCATCAAGTTCGCTTCTTCTCGTAATTCACACCTATCAAATATCAAAGGACAAAGGCTAATAGTTAAAAATAAAAATATATAGCTACACGAGTATTAATACAATACGAGTAAAGTATACAAAATGCAATGTTAATTTATACATCTTAACCTAACTTCGGGTCACGGGTCACAACAGGTGACAGGCGGCATGCGATCACACTATCTACACATTCAACATCCAATACACATAATAATATACAGTTAGTAGTTAGTACTTACTTACAACTTTATTAAGCCACATTTTGGTTGTCACATTGGAATTGTCAATGCTAATACTTTAGGTTTTGAATTTGAATAAAAGTTTGAGTAAGCCAAGCAAAAATTAGAAAACTTGATACTTACAAAAAACTCTTACAAATGAAAGTTGAGCATGAGTCGGCAGCGCGTCAGACAGAATACCAATATAATTGCTTTGTCCTGAGCTCAAACATGTAATCATCACAAAAATAATATTAAATACCAAAATGTTAATGGTATTTGAATAACGAGTCTATCACAATCATCACATATTATGCTGTCAAAACCACGACTTTCAACACCTCCTGGAACGGGAACAATTGAACCAAACCCAGCCATAATTAGCTTTCAAATTTACTATTTTTACACAGATTCAAAAAACCTGTTTTTCGGATGTATCTATCTAGCAAGAAGATGCAATCTGGAAGTATAACAACAGATCAGATCTATCCAACCAAACTGATAAACTGAACCCACAATCTAAATCTACCTAGGCAGACAGACTAGACTAGACCCACACTGTCACGATTAGTAAAACATGAACCTGGACCTACGCTACCTATAATTATTATCTTTTCCTCTTTCATATAATATTCCACAATTGACGAATCGAAGAACTTTACTCATACTCCAACAAAATGCACGTGTTTTGTTTAGCCATTGCATCTGCTCTGATTTGGAGGGAACGTGTAAGTTAGCTAGTAATACAATGCAGGCTTATTTTAAATTATGGATCTCTCGTTTTCCCTTGTCTCTCCGACACCAAAGAATACATTTTTCTACCTCCAACTTGCACACTTTCAAAAATGTCTTAATCTATTCCAAAGTATTGTGTAGTAGTTGCGGATGCGGATAGGTCACTCATGCCATGCATAGGTATTATTATAGGGAATGCAAGCAAGCATCCAGAAAATCATGCTCTTCTTGTGACATTATTGTCTTCGAGAGAGACACGCTACATGGTGGCCAACAGTTGACTGACAGTGTTTGCGTTTTAAAACAAACATTCCAGGAAAAACCTGTTGCATTTAATTGACCAGGTGAAAGTTCTATTTCTGTTGCTTACAAAAGATGCGTCTATTTTTTGTAATTGTAAAAATATTCAATATTCGTTCCAAAAAAATCATTAAACCTGAAATTGTATTTTGTAATCCCTCTGATACAGTTCAGTTCAGTTCATATTTCAACGGCTGACACTCCACATGTGTTGCACACAAAAATAATAACACTCGGTCGTCCGTGTTGCATGATCGATCTGTCAACCAACAGCATTATTCTTTTACTATAACTCAACCATTATTGACCAAGCTATTCCCTGACCTTTATCTGGCTTTCTTAATAAAAATGATGAGTTGTTGTAAGTATAAATCCATTACCTTTGCTACACCTTGCCTTGCTATAATATGTATGTCACATGGAAGAATTGGTTATTGAAGACCTTCAACATTGGCGTTAGCAGTTAGCACATCACAACCGTCACGTTCTGTTGCACAAACTTGGGAATCCAACGGATTTATTCTAATTTCTTCTTGATGAGCTGCAACGCTTCAGTTTTGACTTTGAGTCTGCTTCAACAAATTTTAGTGCACCTCTTGAAGCACACGACGAGTGAGTGAGTAGCCCGTGAACGGATGACTGGAATGAAACGAGCGACTAGACACCAACAACAACCCTGTTTACAAGATTACAAGCCAAGCAATAATAATGAATCCGTTTAAGTGTTAATTTTTTTTCGTCTGACATTTTTGAGATATCAAGTTTGGGATCTTACAACTTGAAAATTTGGAGATAAAACTGGAAATTGAATTTGACATTGGAAAAATTCGAGAAATTGCCAACATTATCAAATTACATGCATACCTATTATAAATACCATTACATTGTTTATACATACAATGCAATACGCAATGCAACAAGAGGAGATTAGTCTACGTCTACACTACACAACCAACAACAGCCGACCAGGCGAAGGGAAGGAACATGACATGAACATGAGTTAGGAAATGTCGACTATCGACACCAACTACATGCAAAAGCTATGAAAAACATCGGGATTAATAAAGAAGAACCTAGCTGCTTTAAAATATAGGCATGTATCTGTCCAGTTTATGCAAATACATACACAGTTGAACAGTGGATGTGGATGCTAATCAGTGGAATAAAATAGGTAAATTGTACAGACATTATTAAAATAGTTGGCAAGCGAGAGTAGCGTTTAGCGTTAGCGTCAGCACTGCGATTTCCATCATCCTGACTGACTGAGATTATTATGACATATGATATGTGATGAATGAGCCACAGCCACATGTAAATATGCAAGAAATCCCGTTTTAAATGAGGAAAGGTCGATATGTTTTAAAGAAATAGTCACCCTGCACTCTGCACCCGATCAATTTCAAATGCAAATGAAGTTATTCGCTATATTCGAAAGTAACAGCACTGGGAAAATTAGTCGAGAGGGGAGAGGACTTGTCATCTCATGGTATGATGATCTCTGAAATATTAACATTTCGCATGGATTGGGTTTTGGGTTAGATTAGAAGACGTGAGCGAACAGAAGGGAAGAGGAAAATGCCGATTGTGATCTGGATGCATTACGCACGGGTTTGTCAGGTATATTATGTATGTCAGTGCTCATACTCACCCCTTTGTCATGTTAGTGTTAGGACTGGTAGTAGTACTGATGTGAGTAAGGGGAAGCGGCAATTAAGGCCATCATTACCTATCGTTATATCGTCAAGAAGAAAACCAAAGTAAGGGGAAACGGTATTAAATATTAATCTTACTTGGCAGATTTTGGCCATATATGAAATTATAGTTTATTCATAAACATTGTACAGTAATGCACATAATGACAATAGGTAATTTGATATTAGGGGGAAAGAGAGAATGACATAATAAGAATCAGTATCAATTCAAAATTTTCCCTTTCCTGTGAGGTTTTCAATAAATCAATTCTAATTGTAGGAAAACGGGGAAATGAAACTGACAATATACCAGAAAGCAATACTTTTAATAAAGTCTGACTGCTGGTAAGAATGTGTGGGCAGTTGCTAGTCATATTCATTATCATTACATCACATCACTAATCACTACACTGCAAAATGTCTTCATTCCGTATTCCCACTCCCACTTGGGTACACAACTAAAAGCATATTGAGAAACGTGTTCTCCGTACTCCATAATGTCGCTATATAACTAGTGGATTGAGTGTTGAGCATTAAGCGTCATCATCGCGTACAACGTTTGTCAAGTTTATCATTTAATTTGCGTAATGCAATCAACAACAGTTTGTCACAGGTAAAGTCGTATGTATAACTGTTGAGTTGAAGCAGAATTTGAATATAAAGCAGGCCGAGTTTGTTAATAAACCACAAGTTGTTGTTGTTTGTATCCTCCCAAAAGCTTGTACAAGTATGGAATAGGTCTGCAATAATGCAATGCATACGTGGTGACACGCACTTGAACGTGAAAATCATTTAAAAGATTATATATACTAACTATTGGTTTTACTTAATCGGTCGTTTCATATTTCATAAGTTATGATGAACTTTGGGAAACCTACCTGTAGTTTACTAACCATAAGAATTAATGAAGTCTATGCTTCTTATCAGGTTGGTTTAGTTTAGTTAATTGCAATTCTCGTGTCTTCGCAGATCATTTTATTGTTGAGTAACCAAAGATAAATTACTGTGGTTAAAGTTGATCGTTTAATGAAGGATGAGTAATTTTATCCTACTGGGTGGAAAGTTACCGACTGTTTTCATTGTATTACATCTACTAGCTGATTAGTAGGCGTTCGAGTTTCCACTTCAAAAATATTATAGAGATTTTATGGCGAGATGTGCACGTGATATAACTTACTGTTAAAATTTCAAATTGCTTCTTGTAAGTTTATGCTAAGTAAGTGCTCCTACCTTTTGTATCTAACGATCTTCGTTCGACCTGTTACACGATGTAGTGCAAATAACAACGCAAAACAAAATGCCAAGTTGCATTCTGCATTTCATGCTTATTTAGCGGCAACTTGACACTGATGCAGACGTTAGTAATTACGGTAATGCTATGTACCTATGATGACAGATGCCTTCTTCCATTCCATTCTTATTCCTTGAATGATATTATATAATGTGCCTTTTGCAATTCCTGTATTTTGATTGTTCAGAGACCAGATCAAAAAGTTAATTCTCAAACGCCCAAAAGTTTCATGTGCAGAAAAAAGTTTCGTTATATTGCATGTCGAAAATTACGATTGCATGCATGAATTTCTATCAATGGAATAGGAATATTTCTTATTTATTTTTAATCGCAATATAATATGGATTACAATATAGGACCAACAGCGCATTGTAAATGTAGCATATGATGTTCTTTATATAGATAATGTATGATATGCGATATTTTAATTAAATGGACACGAATTACTTGATCACTTGTACTGAATTGTCGCAATTTGACATTCTGTTCTGTGGGAATTTGATGGGAATTTGTAAATGATTAAGCGAAACTCGAATGTCCACTTTCAATCGCCACATGATTTCATTTTATGAAGTCATTACTTGATTAGTGATTAGGTAATAAAGGTATCGTCAAATCAATCATAAATCGAAGAAATCACTGTGAGTAGGTGGCTGGGCTGGTTGGTTGTCGGTCGTTTGCCGTATTTTTTACAAAAATGCGGTCCATGAAAAAAATTGCCACGGATGTGGATGGGGAGGGAAATGAAAGTATAGCAATGAAATAAAGTAGATAAATTGATACTTTATTTGACTACTTGATGCTAAAAATGTTCTTTTATTGTTAACAAGCACGATATACATATGTGCTTCATTTCCTGAGTTAGTGTTAATTATGTAGTATAAAATAACAGATCTACCCGTAACATTTAGAATTTAAATGAACAAGTTAACCGAGAGTAACAGTGGAAATTGGACGCGGGCGGATGTCAATGCTGTTATAAAAAGACGTGACATGTGGACTCGACTATTGACGTTCAATAATATACGTCCTCCATCAATTTTTAGATAGCGCAGGCAGATATGTACTATAGTCTATCTCTATTTAATGCTGTCTAGCCGCTTCTAATCACTAACCACATCACATTCACAACTACAGCCTACATACAACCCATTCAAACAGATTGCATTTTAATGTTGGAAGGATATTCGGTACTATACTATTTCCTCCATAATCCACATATTGCACATCGTGTAGCTTCAAAATAGCATTATGCCCATGTATACTCATTTTTTGCATGTCGGGCTCAATTGGCTTCATTTTTTTAAAAAAAATTTTAAAAACGCGCATGAGTATGTTTGCACGTTTGACATAACCCGTCGCGTCGTGCCCATTCTCCCATTGACAAATTAAGAAAAGAAAACGCAAGTATCCACGCTCGGAATCGGAACACTACCTCCAATCTATAAAGAAAAAGTTATATGGGTCATAAGCAACAAAAATTTCCGTTGACTAATGGTTGCACTACGCACACTGGCATATTACACTTACCTAAGCGGAGGTCTGTACGTAGACTATCAACTCTTAAAAATTATTTTTTATGTCTTAATATTATATCGCACATTGTTTCTTCTGGTAAATCGGTGCATTCAATTCATTAAAATTTTAATGTTATAATGACAAATGTCGGCGATAAGATAGTATGCTTAAAAATCGTGGAGTAGCGCTTATAATGGGCGCGTTATTGCAATGGGGTCATGTTTTATTTGTATAAGTGCATAAAGTGGTCCAAATATTTAATAAGTTTAAAACTTCCGATCGATAATTAGTGGTTTGATTTTGAGCGGAAAAATACAGCTATACTCCCTCAAAGGTTGGAATGGTCTACACTTGAATCCGTGCGGCTAATTTCGGGCTACAAACTATTTGTTGTGTTGTGCTAAAGCTTTCCATGTTCCGTCTATTAAGGAAATTGAATTGAATCTAATGAATCTATGCATTACATTGTGAATATCGCTATATGTAACATTCCGGAACGTAAAGAACTTAATCTTTCGGCAATATTAATTAACCTAGTTTTAATTTTAATATTTAATATTTATTTAACGCAACAAATAGACAAGAAAATTGTTTGACATGATTGAATTCAGGACTCATAATTTAGAATTAGGAATGCGTAAAAAATGAAAATGGTCCTTATTTTAAAAAAAGTTAGTTATGAGGACAAACTGTCATTGTGTTGTGCTGCTTTCAAAGAAGATCTTATCACATCCATTCCTTACGTTTTCATACAAATTAATGTAACATAATAAACATCGATATGTCTCCAACCTGCCAAAAACCCCATGCTCAATCGTGGGCACGATGGCACAAAGCTGTTGTAACAGTCATGTTTTGCATGCAAAAAATTGAAACATGTGAATCCTTGCAGTTTACAAATTCTTGGCCAGTGTGGGTATGCGAACGAAAGGAATTATGAGCCGCGGAATAACAATTTCGAGCTACCCAGCACAAAATGCAAAACAATTGACAATCACTGTCCATTTTGTTTAACTTTAATCAGTCTAGTAAGGCGAAGTACTGCCAGTCGAGTCAAGCAAAATGTCTTCACTCCGTGGTGTTGTTTTAGTAATGTACATAATGTGCAGTACTTTTATGTAATTTTTTCATAGAACCGCATATAGCAAAGAAAACTTGATGTAGGATGCAATCGTAATCAAGTAACACAACACCTCACTCACGCAGTTATTCAGTCATTTATATTGCGCACAAACACAGAGGTCCTAG